>JBBPDC010000038.1:10406008-10428025 GCA_037974485.1 Hemigrammopetersius urotaenia
ATATATGAAGACCAAAATAAGAAAGACCAAAAATACACACGCGCACATGCGAGTGTGCGCACACACGAGGAGGCACTCTGAAGACACAACAGCAGTTTTGTTCATGTCCCTACTGAAAAAATAAGAAGCCAGGCTATGTAAGCTTGTGTCTCAGGATGGAGAAGCTGGGCAGTGGGTATTCTTTTTCTTTTTCTTTTCTTTTACTCTAAAAAGTACAAATAGAACACATACTGTTAATGCTGCAGTCTGAAAGGTGTGAAACACTGCCCATGAAATATTACAACTCGCTCACTACTGAACTGAAATGTCTTCCACACAACCTGTTTGCGCCCAACATTTTCAGAGCTTTAAAATGGGTTTTGAGGAAAACAATACAATAGTTTCAGTCTTACAATTCAAAACAAAAAACAAAATGCTCTCCCAAAATGCTGCTTCAAAGCTAGACTGAAGCATTGCAATCTGCAAATGCCTTTGTCTCCCACCCTCCTCACTCAACTGTAATGTGTCTCTGATATGTGAGACCAATCAGTAAACAGTGCTCACTTCAAAGCTTCCAACGTGTTTCATGGAAGATGCCGTGATAGTCTTCTCTGAGCGAATGCTGGCAGTAAGTATTGTGGGCCAGAGCAAAGCTGTTCAGCGCGTTAAAATGGGTCAAATAATACAAGTGTAATTTTGCCTAGATAATCTAATTGTCTCTTAAAAACTCTGAACCAAAGTCCCTATCCAGAGGGTTCAACAGTCTTCACTGACTGCCGGACAGAAAGTTCCACAGTCAAACCTTTGTAAGACGTGTTTATGAAGGGGCCGTTCGGCTGGTGGTGAAGAATACTGCTAACAGTCTAGTGTTTAAACTCTGCATGGAAGAGCATTCTCCCATATTTCCATGTGCTTTAAAGAGTGTGGGGGCTTTGAAACAAAAACTAGAATAACATCAGAACTAAACAGAGTCAAAGGTAAACAAACAGGAAAGTATGGGACAAGACAAGGGAAAAAAAAGGTTATACAAGTAAGCAAAAAAGATGAGCCCATAGATTACTCACAAATCACACAAAAAAGGCCTAATCATAAATGTACAACTTTATAGTAAAGGTTGATTCCTTTTTTCCTTAAAAACGAAATGTCAGTTGTGAAACTTCATAGGTGTGCCTTTACTTTTGAGTAATTCAGGACAGTTTAAAAGAGAAAAAAAAAATATCACAAGAAAAATAAAAATTCAGGCACTAATAAGGCACCACTCTCAACATGAGTCTCGAGAGTGAAAAGGCCACATTGAAAAATTATATGTATTTTTCCAGTAACTAATATGCACAACAATCTCTTTTTGAAAAAAAAAAAAAAAAAAAAATATTGGTACTTGATGTGTGTCAAGTGTCCATTATGGACATGTCAGTAATTGTGGACATGGCCACTGTCAGCATACCTATTAGGAATTAACACTATTATCTTACATACACCAAACCACCCATGTTATCACACAAAATAACTGATTTCTGATAGATATATATTGTGAAATGAAATAAAATTAAAATGAACTGACCTGGCAGTAATTTAGTGTATAACAAACAAGAATATAATCTATATTTGAATGTACATTCAAAACCAGTTGCATAATGAGTTCCTTAGTCAAAACTGAAAAATTGGGCAATAGTTGCTTTATAACTGCTGTATAACTACGTCATCCCATAAGAACGTTTCAATATGAAGGGAACTGTAATTCGACAGTGGCATACTGTGTTACCCATCTTCCCTAATGAAAGGAAAGAATTTCAGCTATCTATAAAATACAAAAATCACAAAAGCTTTGACATAATAGGCCTTCAAGCACTCTCAAACATTAGAATGATTGCGCTCCTTCACTCCCTTTGTGGTAGGTAAATGAAGCCTAAGCACAGCAAAATACTGAGTAAATGTTACATGTACAAACATTGTCCACGTGTTGAGGTGGAGCATAGTTGAATAGAATGGACCTGAATCGAGCATTATGCAAACAATCTGGGGCCGTTTTGAAAATGTACTTCACTCAATTCATCATACTTGTCCCTGCTCTCTCACTTGCACAATATATTTTCTGCACTTCAAGCTAATAGTGGTATTTTTTTATTTTAAAAAAATCTACAAGGTATATACTAAGAAAAAATATATATATTTATATCCATATATATTCTTTTGTTTTTGCTAAAGTTGGAGTAATATCCTTTATGCATGTGCGAGGTTGGACATATGTACGAGGTTTAGTCTTTTGGCAGATCGGTGAGAGTGGGTCACAACGTGTAAAAGACCACCCTCCTCACAGGAAATGCTTTTTCTGCCCTCAACTGAAATACTCATCCTGGTGGTATGCATTCTTGGAAGGACAACAGAATGAGAGACACAAGTGGTGGGTTTTTTTTTTTTTTTTTTTTTTTTACTCTGCCAGTCTGAACGAACCCTCCTCTGTAACGGCACACAGGCCACACATATCTCACGCTGCTGACAAGAGGTTGAAAAGCCTGGCAGCTTCACTGTGGGTTTAAATAGGAAAAAGGAACAGACGAAACAAGGAGGAATGCTGAGGCTGACACACTGCAAGCTGGTGCTGGAGGGGAAGGGAACAACCTAGAGTATTTATTTCATAGAAACGTACCAAATGCTTCTGAGTAGAAAGACACCTTCAAAGTGATTTCATGAGCTGCGTGTTTACTCTGACTGGCAAAAAAAAGTGGCCAATGAAATGGCAAGAGCCAAGGAAGGTCTGGTGACGCTTAAGAACATTATGAAGAGTGTTTCAAGACTGAACAACCTCAGCCTGGATGGAAAACGTTTGTTTTACAAGAGTTCAACTGGTCTGTAAGCTTTCTTCCACCACAGAACTAGGCCACTTTGAGCTATGCAGTCCTCAGAAGCACTACAGGTTCTCTCCCACATTGCATGGGTTTGGTTTCACAACACATGTAAGACTGTACCTTTAAGTAGGGAATGTCAAGCTACATAAAACATTGCTCATATACAAGCAACTCCCAGACAGATTTGTTCCACACAAGTAAGCAATTTGCTTCAGTGTCTCTTATAAAATGTAACAATTAGGCACAAATCCTTGATCAAAATTTGATATTTGTAAGTTTTTTTTCCTCTCACTCTCAGCAGTGGGGTGGGAAATGTCCATAGTGGATTCAATGTAACTATCCCTGTGTTCCATAATTTTATGGAAGCAGAAAAATACAAAAGAAAACAAACAAACAAGAAAGTTCTTCACATTTACGCTGGTAATCATGGTCAGGAGTGCGGTAAAATGGGCTGTGTCAGTTTTGGCAGTACTCTTGTGTGTTTCTGGGTGTGTAAAAATGCACCTCTTATATTTCATCGATGATATACTTTCCATGGCAATTTACGCACTGGTGTGCATGCACACACGCTCTGAAGATGACGAAGGAACAGATAAAAAGGCCACTTCTTCCATGAGCCAAGAAAACTTTGCTGGATCTAAAAGATAAGAGTTAAGGTCAAGGAGACAGCAAACAAAAGACAAAAAAAACCAAAAACATTTTGCATAGTGCATAACAGATCAGCAAGACAGATCAGCAAGATAATGCTACTTCGGGTAAAATAATTTCTTGAGAAATTTATAAAATCCATTAGACCTGACACCAGGAGCGATGCAGAAGGGGAAAAAAAGCGTTCCATTAATCATCCTGAACTTCTAACTTACCATCATATATGACTGACAGAATTGTGCCCATCTCCTCCCAGAGCAGGATGGGCTCCAGACAGCTGCATTTGGGATTCACCCACCACACCAGACACCTTCTCTTCTTCTCGTCGCTTCAAACATGCTGCCTTGGGATTCAGATTGCGCTCTGGGGGGGAAACAGAAAATAAATAAGAAAACATCAACTTTCATGAAATAAACACTTCACATGCCTATTATAGAAATGCTTTACAAGTGATATCATTATGAATGTAACATCAGTTTTGTAAAACAAAATGTTGCCCTGGAGGCAAAAACAAGTTGCCTAACCTCGCACTTGCTGCTCCAGGTTGAGGATGACATTGACGGCCTGGTGGAGGATAAGCAGCTTGGTCTGTGGTTTGTCATTGCTCAAATGCAGCTGACACATGCGGCCAAGTTCTTTGAAGGCCTCATTGATGTCACGCACACGTAGTCGCTCTCGCGCATTATTGGCCACCCTCCGTTCCTTTTCTCGTTCCATCTTCACCTCAGCCGGCAGATCTTCATCATCTTCATCTAGACTACAAAAGGGGATAAACGATCCATTATTATCCAATATTAAAAGTAACAGTACTTTAGCAATCGGACACAGCTATTGTTTGACCACGGAGATCACAAGTGAAAAGCAGGTTAAGAAAATAGCAAAAGTGCATGTGTGTCAGACAGGTTTGTAGGGATAAAAAAATGACTGTCTCCCTACACCAATATAAACAATGCAAGTGGTTGCATTACCATCCTGTATAATTCATAAAAATAACAAACAAGATAATCTGTACCAACTGTAGAAAGAGATTCGACATTTGAAAAAAATCCTTTGAAAAAGGTCTGACATGAACTTCGTAAGATGGGTATATGCTATACACATTAATACTGATTCTTAAACTTATTCTGTATACCGCATGACCTCAATGCTTCCTTGCAGTGCATTCTATCATGGGAGATAGACTTACTCTTCTCCCGGGTCTGAAACACTTGAATGGGTCTGGAGGGAAAACGCCTCCTTTCTGAAAACAATGTGAGAATTGGGGAGGGGAGGGGGACAAGACCATGAGAGGAGGCAACGTGTCTAGTATAACCCCAGACACTTCTAAAATGGGTTCTTGCCTTTTGTGGAGGCGAAAAAATACACCAACACAGTTTCTGGGGGTTTCATTTAAACCCTCAGGTTTCTAATCATGCAAGATTGTTTTTCCACTACTCATTTCAATTTAGTATGTGTAACAATTGCACATCCAAACATATATGATCACATACCTGGTTCTAGTGCGAGACACTTTGGTGTCTTTCTTGTCCTCTTCAGACTTATCTGCCACTGAGGAGTTCTCGTCCTCTTCTTTGTCTTCTCTCTTGATGTCTGCGTTGTTTGACGCATTGCCTCCTGGCAAACCTGTAGACAGAAACCCAACGTCAAAACACAAACAAAACAACAAAATAGTCCAATACGCATTTGAAAGCTTCCTCTTTGGTCAGATCAAGCAGCTACTCACTGCTGAAACCCTCAGGTGCTCCTGCAGGCTGTGGAGTGCCTGAGGCATGGGATGTCTGTAGTAGGCTGCTGCTGGGTGGAAGGCATGCAGGGTCATCATGGTGACTTGCACTCTAAGGGACAAACATCCAAAAAGAGAGCATTATTACGAAAACATTTACAGATGCTTTAATGTAATAAAAATGTACTGTAGAAAAAATATACAAACACTGTCTTCAGATGGCAAAATTCAAGAATTTCTTAATATTTTATGCTGTTTCTCATCTTGATACTATACAGTCATACCTTGACTTACGAGTGTCCCAACTTACGTGTTTTTCAAGATACGAGCCGTCTCTCGGCCAAATATTTGTTTTGAGCTAAAATTCAGGTTAAGAGCATTTGTGCTTGCAGTTATTTTGCAAAAGGTTTGTTTATCTATCCATGTTTCCAAAGAAATTGAGTGTGAAGGACAGTGCTAAAAAGAAGCGGATGACATGCATTGGATTAAAGAAATACATTTGAAAAACGTGAACACGGTGTGCGTGTAGTCGACTTGGCGAATCAAAATATTTTCTATCCATGAGAATATGGAGAAGCTGCTGATGGTGTGGTTGACAGAGAAGCAGCTGGCAGGAGATCCTGTAACGGAGGTGATAATCTGCGAGAAGACTCGAGCTGTTTACGCTGATTTAATGCAGTAGACACAGGCACTTTGGCGACCGAGGCATCGGGCGAGCCGTTTAAAGCCAGTCGGGCTGATTAGAGAATTTCAAAAAGAGGACTGGCAAATGCTGTACATTATATTTAATTAAAACAGTTTATTGCAGTACATTCTGTTATATTGTGTTTTTACATAATATTCGTTATTTATAAGCACATTTTTCTTATTTAAAAATAAAAGATGCAGTACAGAACGGATTAACAACATTTTAATTCATTTCAATATGGAAAATTGATTTGACATATGAGTAACTTGAGCTCAGTTACTGAACAAATTAAACTCATGAGTCAAGGTACCACTGTAGTTTTATGGTTCTGTTTGCATAAAGTATTAATGCAAGGGTACTCAGTTCTGGTCTAGGATGGTCATTTTGCAAGTTTTGTGATTACCCTGCTAAAGTAGCCCTCTCAGACCATAACCAAGGACCCCTTTACCAGGAACATTTTTGTTAATCAGCCACAGCGTTAAAAATACACGATTGTAAGCTATGTGGCCTTTTCCTAACACATACATATTCAATCTGGAAAATATTCCTTGAACACCCACTTACTACCTTTGTGAACTAAACTGCTCCAGTTAGAACATTTAAGCAACATCTTATTTAGGCAACATCTCAACATAATTGGGGAACATTTGATGCCAGAGTGATGTCCTGATCATCTAGGCTCACTGTATGGACTTACCATTGAAGGATGTCTGTTGGCCAGAGCCAGTCCAGAACTAGAGAAGCTCTGGGAGAGAGCCCCTAGGGTTCCGTTATGAATGGAAGAGGAGACAGCACCCAGCAGGCTGTGCACTTCTGAGTGGGCCCCACCAACTGCATGACTGCGCAGCACATGGATGGCCTCCTCCAGACGGTCCTCCATTTTGTTCTGCTGTTGAAGGCGATAGAATAAAACAGATGTTATGCACAATGATGGATATAAAAAAATTCCACCATGCACACAAAATAATCTTTCTTTTGCGTAGTTCACAATTATAGACAATGGAATATTGCTTAGTAAGGGTTTCAGTGATTTGTTGAAGAAAATAATAAGATTCAAAGCTCACAAGTGCATGTAGTCCACCTTCATAATTAGGTGAAAGAGCTGTCTGGCCTGCAGATCTTGACCATTGTGAAGCACCTGCAGGAAGAAACACAAAATGTAAGCCAAGCATGAAGCAAGGGACAAGTAGTCTGCAGTACCTCTTCTGGCACAGCAGAGGGCACTCCAGATCTTTGTCAAAAGTAACCACTCATTTACAGTCCATACATGTTTTCGCAGGCATGAAAGGGCTGCTCTAGGATCAGGCTTAGCCCATTTACACTATTAACTTGGTATACTCAAAAACAAATAATCTAGTGGTGATAAACTAAGGAATGCTCCAAAATGGCTCTACGGTCAACAAAGCACCGACATTGCAGCACACTGGACATGGGTGAAGAGAAGTGCTGCATGTGACCTACCTGCAATGCCCTGGGGAGAGCCGACTGGAGTGGAAGGCGTTGAGGGGAAGTTGTTGCTGTTGTGGTCTGATGGGTAGATCTGTGACGAAACATATGGTTAGCATTCCATAAAATTTTCTTTATGGTAACACAAATATATCTGTAGGTAATGGCCAGCATTTACTTTTAAAATTTTGTTATTTTTATTTTATATATTTATTTATAAAATTATTTTTTATTTATATTTTATTTATTCTATATATTTATGTAAAGTTGGGGGAACACAAGCCTAAGAATTTCATTACAGTAATGATGCTACATTGTTACCTGTATAGGACAATAAAACTTGAATCTTGCTTTCTACTCTCCAGCACAATTTAAGTAATTTCACAATTATTATAAAATAACTGCCCAATGATGAAATTTCAAAGTATTTTGTCTTCGGTTTTTAAATGTAATCTGAATCTAAAAAGGAAAGAGTCCTCACTCACCGAAGCCAGAGCTTTTCCAATCTCGTCCCCAGAACTGCCTGTGGCTGAACCTCTACTGGCTGGGAAAGAGAACAGACGGCTTACTACTCGATAGTTTATCATAAATATAACAAACGCACCTTCTAAATGCAAAAAAGAAATTACACGTCAATACAATATAGGAAATCCATAATAAGAAATGCCTATGGTGGCTTCAAAAGAAAATAATTTTTGAGGAAAATCTGATATGACCTGGAATACAACCTGCTGGTAACACAGACCAATGCATGATTGAACACCAGAAAGTGAAAATGGGTAAGGAGCCATACCCATGATGCTGTCTGCTCCATTGATGGAGGATGTGTGGTTGTAAGCTCCAGAGCCTGAGTGAAATCCGTTGACGTCAGCTCCATGTAGTGGGTAGTTTTGTGGGGACAAGGGCAGCGGCTGGCGCTTCTATAACAAGAGGATTGTGTCTCACTCGTTAGTCAGAGAGAGGCAGAAAAGACTTCACAGTTACACAGCAGAGAGAGACTTACCATCCTGTCCTGTGGGTTAATAGCACTGAAGGACCCAGACTGGCTGATGTGTGGTGAGTTGCCCAGCATCGCTGAGTAGCCCGACTGGCCCAGAGGTCCAGAGGATGCCCAAGGGTCAGAGGAAGGATGCAGGCCCTCTGTAAGAGATATTATTTAAATATTATTCTGAAGCTTCTCCTGGACTAGTACAGTTCCAGGTAAAAATATGTATATAAGGAATAATTACAGAACAACAAAAATGATTCCATATTGTTTACAGTAGAAATATACACCTTCATATGAAGGAAATTATACATTTGTAACTTTACTGCACACTAATATAACAATTCCATTTTTATTCTTGGATAAGCATCTGGTGGTTAAATCAGTTTAAAACTGATATTTAAAAAATGTTTAAATATTTCATAGTTAACTTAAAGTATATATAAATATATATAGCAGACATTCATTATTTCTCTTAAAGGAGAGGATATTGTGTTCCATTAACTGTGTGAACTCCTCAAAAAGCTCCCACCTTGCATATAGAAAGAGCCAGGGTACACAGGACCCGTTTTGGAGCCTGGATATCCTACGCTGTCCCGGGGATACTCATCACCAGACGTGGAGGCATAGACCTGGCCCAAAATAAAATGCATGTATTAAAAGCACCAAACTACATTTGCACTTCAAGAGAACAAACAACAAAAACCTAAACAGTAGTATCTCTACAGCTGTGCATGCTTCATCTATTCAGCACTCAGGAGAACAAAAAAAGAAGAGTTTGTCAAGGACTTCCAGATTTATTTTGCTTATTTATTTATTTATTGTGCTAATGACGTGTGCAAGTGTTTCCGCAGTGCCCCCTCAGCTAAAGAGGCAGGGACTGGGAACAGAGCATGCTGGGAAAGGAGCCACAGCCGTGTTGTGGCACAGTCTGTGCATCCTCTCTCTCTCCCTCATGAGCCAAGAGCGAGAGAGGGTGGGCGCACACAAAAGGGCACCATCTCTCAGAGCTCATCCAAATCAAGCACCCTCAGTTGTCTACCATGCTACAGGATCAAGCAAAGCATTCTGTGGCACCTAGTTCATCCCAGAAATGTGACCCTTTTGATCCTGAATCAGTGTCATTTATACACAGAGTACAAGGTGTCCAAGGCTTTTTTGATGCATCCATCAATATAACAAATGTAAATAATCCCTAAGAGAATAAATAAATAAAATCAGCACTGGACAAATGTTCAAATTAGACCAATATAACAAAATTAATATTAAATGACATGTTTATTTAACTATAGAAGAGAAGAATGTTTAACTGACACAGGGATACTATGCCAAAAGGTGTACAGGTACATATGAACAATGAAACATGTACACGAAAAACACCAAAAATAAGAGGTGGCATGCTCCCTTGAAATAAAAACAACTTTTACCTCTCACCTTTCCTGGTTTTATGATGAAACACTTTATCAATCAATCAGTCTCTAAAAAGTGTCAGGAATCCAAAAGTGCTTCAGAATTATTTTGGGGTCCAAAGGATTAAACTGAACAATCATCAGAATGGCTGGTAGATTACAGTGACTGGCCTGAATTATATAGTTTAAACAATCTGTTCTTGCTAAAGAGCCTTATGAGTTTGCATAAGGACAGAACATTTGTGGAAAATTTGCAAATGTTTAATTAAATGTAATAACTCACACTCAGCGCTTGAACACTGAATGACACTTAAAACCTGAAAACTAAACATAAGCTCCTTATTTAAAATAAAATAAGATATAATATTATTATTAAATAAATAAAATTGCAGCTATTAGAATTAGATCATTTCACTCTTACATGTATTTTGTATCACAAAAGTAATTTTTAACCCTAAAATGTGGTAGATAAATTGAGAAAGCACCAAAAAGCACAGAGTGCTTATGGTTTTAGCTTTTTCACCATAATTCTTGTGCTCATGATGCCGCATTGTATTTTTGCAATATGACAAACACAAGTATCCGCATGCCACGACATGCAAACAATCACACTCTGACATGACAGGCTATACACTCTCGCCATGTATGACCGTGTATAAAACTGCACACATGTACGTGTGTACCGGGGGTCTTTTGAAGCCCAGCGGAGAACTAACAAATCCAGCAAACTGATATTTCTCTTTTTCCTGTAATTTGATTTAACAGGGAGAAGTGGGAAGGGAATGGAGAGATGCACTTCTAATTACAGAGCCATCTGCCTGCTCCTGGAGCCAGTCCAACTCCACAGGCAGCTGGGCTGAAGAGAGGAGAGGGTGGAGGGAAGGAGAGGGTGGAGGGAGGGAGAGGGGGAGAGAGGGTGGGGAGGAGAGGAGAAAAAAAAAAGGGGGGGGGGTGAGAAGCAGCGAGAGGGGAGAGGTCTTGCTGAAGGAGGGGAAAAAAGTGGAAAAAAATAGAGTGGCTTGATCACGTGGAATCCAGAGAAAAAGAGGTGGCAAAAAGACAAATGAGACACTTCCTTTGCTTCCCTCTAAAAAAACTTCAAACAGACAGATTGTTCTCAATTCTTAAAAAAAAAGGATTTTTGTTTGTTTGCTTGTTTGTGTTTAAAATAAAAACTCACAAGGACGGGAAGGAAATGAACACACGTGTAAACAAAGAAAGAACAAACCTACAGAAGACAAAGGAATGTAACGCATCAAAAACATCAATCATGAGGGCCACATATTTATGAGACCTTTCTTGTTGTAAGAGCTTAGCGTACATATAGTTAAAACTAGAGGAATGCCTTTTCAACAGCCCTTAAAAAGGTCAAATGAACAGCGTACACATATCCATTACACATACTCAAAAGAGGCCAAATGTCCAAAACTGTTCTCTTGCAAAAGCCCACTACTTAGAGCTTTAGAAGACTCAGTGCAGGGTATTAAAGCACTGGTGGGATGGGGGATGGTTTTAGCTACAGGAAGTTACCTAGCAGACCCAGCCCAAGCAGAGCAGGGCCTCTGAAAGGGAAGGGGAGGGGGGAGCAGGATCATCAGCAGCTATTAATCTGAGCTCAGACAGGTCAGAGAGGGAGGAAGGGAGAGAGGGAGGTGGAGTAAAAAAGAAAGAAAAGAAAAGAAAAGAAAGGAAGAAGAAAAATGGGGTGCAGAAGGTGGACTTGCAACTAGTAGCAACACTGAGAGAGAAAGACGCTGTCGTGTGGTCAGGCATAGGTCAATAGAAAAATGGTGCACTGGGTGGGGGAGGGGTGTGTGCGTCTGGAGGGCACGTGGTGAGCTATTTTGGCTTTAAACTATGACACAATGATCAACAAGGCCAAAAGCATTACCAAATCTCGTAAAAGCTCCAAACCTTATCCAATTCTGGCCCTCACTGAAACCACAGCATGTCAAACAGAAACTCTCGCCAAACAGCTTTTCATTAGTTTAACAGTCAAGAGTTTACACAGCTTCCTGCCTGTGAACCATATCTTTATGTTCCCTACAACAAGCCCCCTTGACTGTTGAACATACATTTCTGTTAAATATTATGCTTCACAACAGGGGCATTTTCCCCCTGCCTGCCAAAAGGCGTTTATTTACCAATTTTGACAACACATACGCCAACACGGATGAAAATCTGGAAATCTTACAAAGCCTTGGACCGGAAAACTGCCGGATCAACCTTTTCAAAATATAGACCTGCCCTGGTTAGACTATGCAAGCATAAGACTTACATGGCATTAGAGTCATTCCATTACTTATACCAATTCACATTCAGATTAGTTTCAAGAGTCACAAAACACTAGCTGCTGCCATGCTTTAGTACACTGCACTTCACTGCGGACCTGAGGTTTTGTTGTAACAGTGTAAGTGCACGACTCCTGTCACAAAACTACTGATGCTGAACATGCTCAGGGAGGGGTGGGGGTTTCACAGAGGTGGCCCACAGGGTTATACTTACAGAGGACGGCAGTCCTGGAGGCTTTCTTATCTTTTTTGGCTGGGTGTCTGGAACAGAAAAAAGGTCACAAAACTGTCAGATGGAGTTTTCCACCACAATCTCACCGACCATCAAATTTTAGAGACACCTTTGGAAGATTCTTGGTTCAAATTATTGTTAGAAGTAGATACTGAATGACAAACAAATGTAGCTTTGAATGTTCATAAATATTTGCATGTGACATTAAAATAAATAATGCGGATCAGAATTATGTTGTTATTGATGAAGTGTTCCTAAATTAATCACATATATTTGAGACTTCACAGCATTGCTACAGTAAAGTCGCTCTTACCAATGGTTCCTTCCGGAGGGCGTCTGCGGGGGTTGTTGGTGTATGAGGGGTAAAACTGAGAGCCAGACTTCAGCCCTGAGGGAGACATGGCATCAGCACTGGCCATCACGATATCCGAGGGCAAAAATCCTGACTGCATGGGAAGAGAGGGGGAGAATGCATAAATGTCACTAAACAGCTATACAGGAAGCAAATTCTGTCTGAAGAAGAAAACAGCAATTCTTTATCTTACCTGAGTACCAAATGAAGAATAAGGTCCCCTTTCATTCTTTCCTGTAAGGAAACAATGTATGTGTTATGAAATTATACTTTCCTAGTGAATACAACTGCACAGAAGTGAGAAGAATTGTTAAACCAGTACACTAATCCCCCAGTTTTACGCAGATCAGGAGTCGCAGATTTTTTTTTGAGAACTTTTATGCGCAAATCCTCACAATTACACAGAAACTGCAAATATCCTCCGCCTTTTTTTTTTGTTTTTATTTGGTAATAAATATAAATTAATTTTGGATGTTTTCACACAAGGGGGACCCGTTCACATTGCCGCAGTGTCCCAATACTTTTGTCCCGCAACCTTCCGAGTTGCATACTTCGGCTGAGAATTTAAATTAAAAGAGGGAAATAAGGGTTTTCATTTTCTTTAAATGTAATGCATTAACTGATTTTAAAACAACAATGTGTTCTGGGAGCATATTTAGGGGTTACACTACACTACAAACACCACAATGCATTTTTTTTTTTTTACTATATGCTGGTGCTCTTGGAATGGAACCTCAGGGAAAAGCGGGAGATTACTGTACATCAGAACTAACCCTCCATTGTGATGTTTTTAAATATCATATGAAAATTCCAGCCAACCTTACATGATGATTTTCAAGAGAAACATCAACATACAAAATAACCCGTTCTACAATATAAAGTAACAGCTCTAGAATTATAGTAACATTTCTCAATGTAACCTCAAACTGAATCTCTATTCAAATTAAAGTACAATGGAAATCAATGGGCAGGTGCTGAAGCAACTGCCCATGGTCTTCCATTATGAGAGTTTTGAGTCAACAGGTTTTCTGTTCTTTGATTAAAAACAGGGAAACATGCCAAAATTTCTGCCTGTGATAATTGGCTGAATGATACAGATGTGGAAAAAAAAAAGAGACCAACAAGAAAACAATGGTGCATATTTCTTTAACATGGTCTTGGCAACAGTGTTTAATGGAGAGAACAGAAAGCAGTTTCCGTGCTAAACATGCACAGTTTTTCAATGCAGGTACCTGCTTCACAAAGATATTAGTCACTGTTTTATGACTCATTCTGTTATGATGACAAGCTATGAAGAAAACGCTTTGATTAAGAAAAACAGAACAATAAAATGATGAGAAAAAGCTATACAACTGGATGGAGGTTGTGTGTGAGCCCTTCCCCCTAAAGCTGGAGCAGTGCTCAGCTACAAAGAGCCACTGTTGGTCTAAACCCAAGGGAGAGTTTCTGCCTCAGTGGCCTTAGCATCACCGGAACAGACACACACACACACACACACACACACACACAGACACACAGACACACACACACACACACAGACACACACAGACACAGGAAGTAAAACCCACCGCCAATCCCTGAGCTGAGGAATGGGGAAGATAGCCCATCATGCTCGCTGTAGTGTGAGCCTTCGACATAACTCTGGAGGCCAAAACACAAAATGATCACACCTGCTCCTCGATAAACAGCATTTAGACTCATGGTTTAATGACCAAATATATTTCAGAGTAGAAGGAATGTGTTTTCAGTTTACCCAGTGCCTCAGAACACAACAGCTGACAAATAAATTCTACAATAATGTGACTATTTATGAACAGTCCTATTTTCAGAAGAAGTTCTGTATTAAGGCTCTGTTTCGAACTCAAACATACCCGTTCCTGGTTGAACGAAGGGCTGCCCTGCTCTCCAGCCGCCCAAGGACTGGAACTGCTGCGCTCGTCCAAGGCTGTAATACACAGAATCCAGGACAGACAGACAGTTAAGAGAAGCTCAGAAATTCAAGTGGAGAGAGAGGAAAAAAAACAACACAAATTCCTTCTGTGTTTATTCACATGGGCTTCTTTTGACATTTGGTTTGTGGAGCTCCGATTACAGGAGCTGTAGCCTCAAAGGCCAAAGCAATGGATCTCATCCCACGGCATCACACCGCATTAATAACCTAAGTCTTTCAGCAAGCCTCAACATCCGTGCCCATAAAGAGACTGTTCGTTCATTGGGATCTCATTAGGATCAAGAAATTATGGAAAATGGGAGAAAGAAAAACAACAGATCAAAGAATCACTGTAATAGCATTAACATGTGCTTGGCAATGGCATTTAATAGGGAGAACAGAAAGAGGTTCCAGTACTTAATATGGACAGATATGCAATGCTTTCAGTCACTGCAACCTGCTTCATATATAGAACACTGGGAAACGCTCTTATACGCCCAACATATCTATTTCCAAAAGCACGATGAGAGAATTTTAAAAGTACACAGAGCAGAAATTTCCTCTAAGCCTCTCCTTTCTCTCCCTGTCTTATGCCTTAATGCTCGCAAAGCTCTCCAGAGACACACAGCTTAATTGCATGCTGATTTGCATAATTGTGCATATTAATGCAGTTGCTTTATGAATATTCATATTCTCCTTTTGATTTTTTTTGAAGGTCTAATTAAAAATGTGTGAGGGAAGAGGGGGTCTCGGCAAGCGCGGCGGCTGAAGGCTGAGCATGAGTGATGAAGCTAACAAAGCAGTGCAAATAGCGACATCCACGCTGACAGCCGTGATCTATGGAGCCTACGCAGGCAGCATGGCAAATGAAGCGGGCACCGATCGGCCTTGTGAAAGAATCCAGCATGTAAAATCATTTTAGGTTGGATCGTGGAGGAATGGAAAGTCAGAGGGAATATGAAACAACAAGGATGTCATATGTAGGTTGGGCATCACAGGGGGTTGAATTTAGACTTTCCTGGCATTTGTGGAAGCTTTTTGGCAGCTCTATGAGTAAAAAAAGCGCTAGGCTTCATAATACGGACAAAATTCCATAATACGGACAAGAATATTGCTTTTTGATATAGTGATATTTTGTTCCATATAAATGCTGGACTTAATTAATTTTGATTTTTTTAAAAATCTCTTGTCAGGAAGGTCAGTGACATCAGTCTTAGACTGTTATTTTGTGACCTCTCTTAATATGTCGGTATTGAACAAGCTGTCCTTTTACTGTGACTGAGTTTTTTGGTAACCACATAAATGTCATAAGAGAACCAAACTTTTCCAGGTTTTCCCCAAATTTCTCCTCATCACTACAAAAGCACCACACACTAGCCCACCCCCCAACCAATGCTATTAGCCATGCTGGGAAACTAGTACTGGCTTCCTCAAAAACACATAACATGCCATTGCATAAACTACAGCTGATGCAAAATTTTTGGACAGATAACTGCCAATCTTGTCAGGTAACAGACACTTGACTGCACCAAGTGATTTGTTGGTGGAAAACAGCAAGGCCAGTTATGTTCTCTTGGCCACGGATGGTTGTGGCATCGGCAGAGATCAAGCTCGCAAATTCCTAACGCTAACCCTTAGGCAAATTAACCACTAGGAATCAGTAATGTGACACTTTTAAAAAACTGACCTTCATTACTCCGACTTAAATAATTTACATTTATCAAATCTTGACTTACCAAAACACTTCTAGAACTACAAGTAAGGGATCACTTAAATATGTATAAATAATTATCAATATATTAAACAATATCATAAACATATAGTTACCATGAAACTGACAGGTAGAATTTAATATTTTATTCTTTTACATTCAATAGGTCCTATACAGTTATTTGCAATATGAAACCGAAGTCCTGGATTTGCTTCAATTGCTGATGTGAGTGAGTCATACTGGAATGCTGGCACACAGAGAAAATGCCATCAGAAACAGTCATTTTCATGCTTAATTACAGTTTAATGTTTCGTCTTTTCTTCAAGTCTTTTCACACAGTGTCTTTTGGATTCAACGCAATTAAACACACGCCATAAAGACATGAGCTTTTTATAACACTGACAATGCGGAAGGAAGACGCAGAAGAAGAAAAAGAAGAAATGGATGCAGCAAGTAACAACGGTGATCATGTTAGCATTCTTCTTTTAGCCACTGCTAAGAAGCTACTCAGAAAGTGTGACAAACAGCACATTCAGATCCGTCAATTCACAGATCTCAGAGCTCTGTGCAGACCCATGAATGTTGGAGTTTTGAGGCTCTGCCTCAGTCAGAAACTTCGAGCATTACAAGAAGACATGAATGAATAGAGCCCTGATATGCTTCTGCTTTGACTTTTTTGAATAACTCACAATTATTGAGAAAAGGCTTGGGCTTTTAGCAATGGATCAAGGTATGCAAAATATGTATCTACAATATACCCAGTTACAAATAACAAAAAAAATAAACTACATTTATGCATAATTTTATCCATATATATGTATATTTTTTAAATTGCAAAGGCCTACTGTAATTGATTCCCACTGAGATTAGTTTGGGGATCATTTCCTTGCTGCAGCTTCCTGAGATATCAGTATTGTGACGGCTGTAGCGCAACCTATATTGTGTAGGTCAAACTGCAAATTACCAGTAAACATAGATGTCTCTCAGAAATATCAAACGTAAAACCTGCAAATTAAAAAGTGAAACAATTAAATAGTGATAGCAGGGTATCACACCTTACACATGAAAACTAGCAACACTACTGTTACTGTGACAAACTACAATTAAGTTTATAATGCTGGTGGCTTATCACACTATGTATTGAGGCAGGCTTTCATCATCAGTGCTTTTGAAAGATAAATTCTAGAAAGCATTAATGTAACAAGCTTTTACACCACTAATACAGTTTCAGTGAACTCTTACTATGACTATGACTTGGGATGAACATGCAAATGATCTGTTCTGGTAAGATTAAATTTAGATATGATGACAGCATAAGAAGAGAGTTTTAGAAAGACTAAAAGGACCTAAAACCCACCATTTATTAAAAATCAAAATACACATAAGCAATTGGAATACTTGAAATACACTTAAGAGAACAAAAGCAAATAAAAAAATACAGGATTACCCAGCAACCACAGTATGTTCTGAATCTGGCCAAAGCAAAGCACAAAACCAGAAACAGAAAATTGCTTAAAGCAGTTAGACCTTCAGTCTTGTAACTGCATTACATATTAGTTACTACATTCAGAGTACTATGTGGTATTTACTGAACAAGTCTAAACAAACAGGTAAATAATAATATTTGCTGTTTAATGAGCTTTGGTGTGTAGGTTTTCATATATTTCATATATGAGAATCAGGTCTGGATATTATCCAGGCTAGCCCTTTCACATGAAGCACACAGCAGGAGATTTTCCATGTTGGACTTGTTTCCACCTACTGGAAACACTCTGATTTAGGCAGAGGGTGACGTCTGGATAGAGCATGCGGGAGGCAGGACATAATGCGGTTACACAGCCGGCTCGTGGTCAAAAACAATAGTCTCTTTCTGTTCCTTGAATTTGTTGGTCCTTACCAATAGACCTTCTCAAATTGTGCCGTCTCTCTAGTTAACACATTTTTGGTGGCATCATCTTGTAAATTTGCTCCTTCATCATTCTTTCATACAGTTTTATGTCAGCTACATGAAAAGGTCATCAAAACATCCACTCACCCAGTATGAATCCACTGCAAAATGACCTGCTCTATTCATGCAAGAACTAAAATGGACATTACACAGACTGTAAACTGAGGTAACTAAGGTAACATCCGGTCCGACAGATTTGGACATTTGTGTTCACACGTCCAGCTCCTCCGGGTAACGTCTAAAGAACTTCAGAGTCGCAGTGCATGTGTGAAAGGGGCTTATGGGTGTGTTAGGACGTGAGAAAGAGGGAAATGGGCTCTGTCCTGTCTTAATGCTGGCCTCAGCGGGTGACGAGACAGGCAGCTGCGGAGGTGAGCGAGAGGACGCCTGGCTGAGCCCCCTCAGGGTGACGCTCTCCCGCAAAGACAGCTCTCCACCAGCACACTGTGAAGGGGGAGCACGGGTTTAATGCAATTAGCACCCTTCCGAGCACTTTTGTCCTGAGGAACAGATGCAGACTAGAAGGCCACTGCTTCTTCAAACGTTTTTCATTTCGAAAGACCAGTGCACACCGAACCAACACTCTCCAATAACCCCAAACACCATAACGGTGCGTGACAGTTGGGAGACTCGACAATGTTATCCCTTCGTTTGCACTGTTCTGGAACATTCTTCTGCATTCACACCGTTCTAGAGCATTCTTCCCTATTCCCACAGTTTAAATAATCTCAAGTAATTCCAGAGAAATGTTTTATTCTGTTCTGCAAAGCTCACTTCCAGAACTCAATACACATAGCAGGAAAGCAGCTCATTAAAAAACAGCTGCAGAAAAAAAAACCATATAAAAATCTTCCTGTCATGAGACAAATATACTACTGTAGAGCTGGTCCTTTGTAATCGGTTTCAATGCGGCCTTTTCTACGTTTTTCCCCCAAGATGGGCCACCGGTTTTTCATCTCTTATTGATCCTGGACATATTAATTAGGACAGGTCACCTTGGCATAAATAGATAGCACTAACAACAAGACCTCAAACTGAGAGATTAGTTTGTCAATGTTAAGTAACTGCCATTTAAGTAAGCCCCAAACTGAGAAATATGCCACTGATCTTTCTGAGAATGTCCTTTACTATCATCATGCTGGGCTGCTGGGGAGCTTCAGGGATGGTAGGGGGCATGGAGCAGGCTTTGTTTCAGAGCACAGCCGTTTCCTGTGAGCTGGTGGGGGGAGAAAGTGTTCTGTTGTTCACGGGGAGGAGTGTTTTATGCAGCGGGGTGGGAGAATCATTTGGAGACCATAAGTCCTTCATTTAACCCTTTGTTCTCAGATTGTTCTCATTCAGGGACATGTTTGGTGTGTCGATTGGGAGAAAAGCACACAGGCCTGAGAAAGTCTAAGTGCAATGCAAGGACACGGCGAGCTTTTAACACAGTTCTAATGTGTGACGTGGTACTAGGCTAACCAACGACAAGAGTAAACACAAAGAGTGGGAAGTGAGGGAGGTCAAACAAACTAAGAAGACAATAGGTTCAAAGAAGGTTCCTTAACTTGACCTTTCAACTTGAAATATTTTTGGGGGTCAGGTAAACACACTTCACAAAGCATATTTAAACATGCACTCCTACAACACTGGGCATTCTGTACATTTTAGACATATTTTTAATAAGGACAAGGAAAGGACAACAGAGAGAAAGAAAAAGAGAATATTTATTCTCTATTCCTCAAGGAACCTGAAGGTCTTACCTGAGCCACCAAACTGACTGCTGGCAAGTGTGGTTGGCCTGTTCTTCCCATTGGCCACAGGGGGCGCAAACATCTAGAGCAAAGAAAGAACACAGAAGAAAAGGTTACAGCCTGCAGCAACAGTTCAGCATAGTCGAGGTCCGATATCAACAGGTAGACTCAAACAAAGCAGCCAAACAAGACACATATTTGGTTATATTATGCTACTGTTAAAAAAAAAAATCATAGAGAGTGCATGAACCGATACCACAACTCAAAACTATGAAAATTGGATATTTCCATTCCAATGACTGTACATGTAATATATTGGGGCATGAAACACATTTTTGTATTTACATAAGCATCACATTTTTCCCATTATACAGATGGACAGATCAACAATACACTGGACCACTGATAAATCACATCAATCCTTCCTTAGATCCTTAAAGCAATGTTTTGTTTGTTTTATTCACAATGTTAGTGTTTTAAAGCTCCAGCAACAGTTTCCTCTCCCGTTTATTTGGCCAAACCACTGCTTGTTAATGTTTAGGAAAAATCAATCGCATGATGCCCATACAATTTCTCATACACACTTAATTTGCTTTGTGATTTACCTCACAATCAAGCACACTCCTAGAATATATAGTTCTTAATATTCAACCAATACACATATATTTAAGAGTTTATCTGCCAAAAGCAAAAGGGTCTCAATGTAATAGTACATCCTATGTTATGGCAATAATAGAGAAAAACAACATCATGCAAGGAAAAAAAGCTAGAAAGTATCCCAGCTGGATAGTCAAAGGTATTTCAACAGAAACTACAGGTACTAGTGACCTTTCCCTGATCACTGACATGTGGAGCCCTAGAGAAAGTCACTTAAATCTTCCAAAAAGAGACACATGCTGTGATGATGCATTGTTACTACTATGAGACTTAAAAAATTATATTTTTCATCTCAAAAAAGGGATTTTCATGTTAGATTCTCCCACTTCATTCTGGTCATTATGCAAAAGCAAAGCAATGCAAGCTAATTTGGTCATCCAAATAATGGACCACAGCCCACATTTTCTACTCGGCTTACCAATACTCATATTTCTGCCATTGCAATTTATTTGCAATTATATGCAAATAATGAACCGGGACAGCCAAGACCCTAAAATAATGGTGAATGTGTCAATTTGCCAAAAGTCAAGCTTTACAAAATAAGGCTCCTCAAGTCGCATCTGTAACCCACAATAAACTTGATGACAGAGCTGAGTCCCTAATATCTGTAGCCTGCAGATCTCTTGAGGTTAGGCCTGTCTAAGCAGTTTCACTGGAATGAAAATTGTGGAAAGTACAATGTTTTCCTTATTAGGATTCAAAGGCTTGCATCTCCCGACGTTATGAAAAAAAAACAAAAAAAAACACTTTTCCATCACCACACACCATTTCACAAATTAAAAAACATGCTTACAAGCTACCTTTTTTTAAAATAGGTGCAACATGACCATCTTCTAACCATAATCTCATTTGAACAACTGGGTTTAAAAGAAATTACCAAAAAGTTAATAGAAAGAAAAAAAACACAATACAGCTTAAAAATGTAGCTCAATCTGAACATAAGAAACATTCCACATTGCCTCCACTGAGGTGAGTTTCCATGTCAGATTCTTTGCCACAGTCTTGTCATGATGCATAAATGTCTCACGCAGCTAGGGGCAAAATTGACAGCAAACGTTTGCATGGTGCACTACAATGTCTTTGTGTACCTGCCTGGACCTGGATTACATTGCAGTTTCATATAAAAGCTGTTGGTGACGGGTTGAATTCAAGCACTTTTATCAATAAAATGAAAAGAACTGCAAATCACAAGATCATCCCAACGTGAAAAAGAGCCTGACAATCAGATCATTCTGACACCTAATACATGTATGAATAGGCGGGCCTATCTTTTCAATTTAAAAAAATACTGATGATACTGACATGCATTTCAAAAAATCTTTACAAGCGTGGCATCTGAATTCACAAAGTCAACCAGGAATCAAGTAATGAACTTCTCTAGTGTGCCCTCAACCAAACTCCAAACTCCCAACCCCCCCCCCAACCCCCCCCCCCCGACA
>JBBPDC010000038.1:10428125-10482416 GCA_037974485.1 Hemigrammopetersius urotaenia
AACCCCCAACCACCACCACGACCCACCTCCTGGCCCAACCCCCAACACATTTTCACTCTCTTACCGCACTAAAATCCAAGAGGTCGCTGAGTTCCTTATCTGTTTCGACCGCCATTGTGTGGTCCTGCTGCTCGTTCATGCCCCACTGTCTTTAAAGAGCCCTGCAAGAGAAAGTTTTAACTGACGTGAATAAAACTACACTCCTGAAAGCAAGAGAATGCAGTAGGAGAGATAAAACTACATAACCTATCCTCACAAGAAATGTGTTGTGCAGTGCTAACCTGAAAAACACAGGCATGAAGATGACCAACAGGCACATCAGGTTCCATCTAGCACTGTAGCTTTGGTTTTGGGTTTAATTCTACACTGACCACCCAAAACTGTCCTCTTCAACAACAATACAAATCAAAGTCAAAGACAAGTCAAAGAGAAGCAATTAAACGAATATATGTTCTGTGACCCAGTGGAGTTGGCAAACATAATTAAACCATGCTCCCCAGACTTAACCAACTAAACCATACAAACTAAACCAATGTAGCAGAACTTGTCCAGGTTATTTTGCCAGCAGTGTGTCTTGCATTAAAGTAAAAATAACTACACCCCTGCATTTTTCTGATTAAATACTTAATTTCGTTAAAACAGTATCACAACACAGCTTAACCTATAGTCTGTTTGAAAAGCACAAGCCGCCTGCAGCTTTTGGCATGCTCTGGTATCTCCCCGGTGTAAAAGTGAGGTTTTTAAAAGCTAAGGCAGACCTGCTTGTATTAAACTTACTGCTGCTGTGTTCATCAGGCCCAGTTAAAGACACAAGAGTGTCCTACAGAGTGAAGAAACAGACCTCCATACAGCCCAGTTCTGGCAATTAAAAAGCACAGCAGAAAGCCAAAGGGGGTGGGAATTTCTTCTGCCAGTTTTGTGATCTTCCCTGCAAAAACAGTCCATATCCAAACCCCTCTTTCTCGAAGGTCAAGGGCTTTGCCTTTGCAAAGTGGCATCTTTCAGCCAACAACGATAACAGCGTAAGAGAGACTGGAACTCCTACAGCCGTGTACACCATGAAAATGTCTGGTATTACTGAATGGAGTAGTTCACAAAAAAAGGACATTTACAGTTCACCTCCAACCTCATACATAGTTGATCAGCCAAGACATGCCTGGTGTGCATGAAGTTAGCTTCTTTAGAGCTGCACTGGAGCTGTGAGGCTCATGCAAATAATAAGTAATGTTAGTCTGACACCCAAAATCTTACATCTATTATGTCCTATGTAGATCCAGAACAAAAATGCAAACGTTTTTTGCTGTTTAAGGGCAGGGGAGGAAGCTAATCTAGGGATTTGGGGGAAATATTCCTTGAAGTAAAGCGCAAGTCCATCTGGGGTGTTGTTAGACTCCCTCAACCAACAGCAGAGTCCAGCCACGAACCTCCATGGACAGGACCCAGAAAAAGTCAATAGCAACGCTGTGAGGAGGATGGGGAGATTAATAAATATAACAACCACAACAACAAAAAAAGTAGGGATAAGCAAATCTGTTTAATAAACGTGCTAAGACAACCTGACCAAGGCACGAAAAAATAAGGAAATGCAAACTAGGCACTTAAAGGAAAAACACAAACATTTTCTTAGCGTGGTGATATTTTTTAACTAATGCCATTTCCCCTCTTTGTGTATAGGCAGGGCGAGCTGCCCAGACTGGAACAATGTAAATATTTATTCCTGGTTGTAAACTCATTCTACTCCGTTAGCTACCATTTCCAACAGCAAAGAGGACCATAAAACCTTCTTCATTCTGCAGGACCAGGACTATATGCGCCACACATTAAAGAACCATTTTAAAAACAATTTCCCCCACCCCACACACATACACGGGCTGGGTGTGAGGGGGAAACGCTGGCCCAGGTTATTCTCTCTCTCTCTCCATGAACTTTGCAAACAAAGTAGCTCATGGTAACTCCAAAAAAGTCTACTTTTTTTCCTCCTCTCTGAGAAATTATTTGATGGAGCTGAGTGAGCAGACAGTGGGGGTTGGTTGGGGGGAGTGGGGGTGGGAGGCAAAAGGAATTTCCTGCCAAAAATGTGAGACTTGCCTATTAGTCATTTAACGACTGTAGGGAAAAAAGTGTGTGAGAGAAAAGGCAGTGGGGTTGTTCAGCCTTGAATGTTTTTATGAACAAACTGAAGTAAGCCAGAGAGCTCAGAAAAGTGACAGCCACTACTGTTAGGTTAGGGCACCTACTAAAAAAAATAAAATTAACCCCTAAATCCTTCAGTTGATAATAAGGGGGACAAAAGAGTCATTGGAAGTTGAGATAGAATTGATTAGAGACCACTTCAGCCCTCCTCTACACACAAAACCCCCTCCTCCACTTTTTCCTCCATAAGAAAACTTAACTGGGAGGAAATTGGAAGTTTAGCCCACAACAATAGGTGAATTTTGCATCCTCAAACATAATAAGAGGCTGCGCCAAATAAAGACCAAAAACAATAAAAAGCAATAAAAACTGATCTTACCTTTCTTTATGATATGCTTGACAACCAGTGACTAGAAAGCAAAGGCTGAGTCTTCGAGGGAGGAAATCAAAAACAAAAAACACAACAAAAACAAACTTGAGGAGAATTTGAAGCGCAGGGCTAAAGAAAAAGGGTTAGATCACGGCGAAACGTCTCCTAATTCCGCTTTAAACATCCTTCGGTAGGAAAAATCCACGTTTAAAAAGAAAAAAAACCCAAAAACAAAAGTATACACTTGTATCCAAACAGGCTCTCCCTCACGACTCCTCTCTTTTTTTGTTGCTACAATTGAGATGAATTCATTCTTCTAGTAGACATCTTAACCACCACCATCCACATTGTCAGCAGCAACAACGTATTCCTCCGCCTGGAAGAGGGGCCAGCGGTGTCCAGTTTCAAACGCTCCAGAGGAGAAATAGAGCTTTAAAGTCCGCTTTTTAATAGGTGAAATAAATATAACACTTAGAAAAGTGCGTTAAAACGTTCAATACGACGTTCGTCAGCTGTTCGTTAATCGTAAAACATCACCGTGGATTCGGACTACATACTTCGGCGGACGAAGACGGCGGAGGAAGAGGCAGCGACGAGCAGCATGAGATGGGGAGATAAACCCTCAGAGCAGTAGCCAATAGGAACGCGATAGAACATGACGAACAGTTTAATTGATCAATCGTAGATCGTATATTCAGTCAATGGCCGTCCCCTTCGTGACGCGTGGTCGGATAGCAGCTTGTGACATCATTTTATTACTCTGGTTCACGTTGGCGCCCACATTAGTTTTTTTTTCTCTCAGTGTAGAATATGTAGTTTAAAACACGAGGTGATCATTTTTATTTTAACACCTTAATAAGAAATGCCGGCTTATGAAGGTTGGTGCTTTTGGTCATGTATTTGGATTGAATAAAATTTCACTTATTGGGTTTACTGTGTTTTGTAGACGCAGTATTGCTTTATTGCATGAGTATAATCTACTTATGACTAGAATATGGAGTGCAAAAATATACTGCAGTAAGCAGGATATTAGTGAACTGTGTCTAGGCTGTAGGGGTCAAAAATAGAGCAAGACAAAAAAATTTTTTTCACGAAGTTCACATTTCATCCAGGTTTCCTTTTTTTTTTGTCTAAGTCCGACCCAGTTTTGACCATGACCAGAGAGCTGGAGTGATCTCTCCCTGTGGTTGATTCAGAGAGCTGGACTGGAGGGATCATAACAGAGCAGAGTGGGGGAGGGGTGGGCAGCCCCAGGGCCAGAGAAAGCAAAGCAGGGTGGATTGAGAGAGATGTGCTTGGAGACTTCAGTTTTGGTGGAGCTGGTGCTCATAACCAGGGCACAGGAATCCCACTCAGGAGGACAGTGATAAAACTTACCTTAAAGTATTTTTGGAGAGGTTTAAGGAGATGTCTACAGGTCAGAGGATCAGGTTCAACCTGAGATACAATAGGTTTTTCTTTTTCTTTGATGAAACATTAAGAAAAAAAAATCTCTATACATCTCTACACACACATACGTGTATATGTATAATGTATGTATATGTGTGTGTATGCATGAGTATACATATATATTTCTATCTATCTATCTATCTATCCATATATATCTGCTTCGCTGCATTAACCTGCATTGAATGACATAAAAAGTTTTTTGCATTTTTCAGATGCAAAAAACGACATCACTGAAACAAATGTACAAAGAGCAGCCATTGGCTGAATCCATACTGGTAAATATAACAGGACTCTCCCTTGGGTTAGGAAAGCCTGGGCAGATCTCAATAATTAACCCAGAGCGTGTTGTGTGGCGTGAAGAGAATACACCTCGTTTACACATACCTTTACTGTTTCCATGAAATAAAGAAACATCACATAACATATGATGATATCCTGCTTCCATTTTCCTGAAATAGAAACAAGGTGATAAGTGTGGGATAGTGGGCTGGAGAGCGCAGTGGGGTTTGGGTAAGAACAGCTCGATTGTCAGTGTTCACTACAGGCCTTGTAAACGCTCCAAGTAGTTTGTAGTAACAGCTGGGCCTGACATGGAGAGCATGCACGAGGGCAACGGGATGGAAGGAGGGAGGGTCGTGATGGGTGAAAAATAAGAGGGAGAGAGCAGAGAACCTGCATTTCAGCAAAATGAGCTTAGAATTAATTGCATTGAACTACCAGCACAATGTATGTATATACATTGTTGTTTTTGTATTACAGTAAAAGGTCTTTATATAAAAATGACTGGAAACAAGGCAGAAATGCTACAAATTTGGGAAAAGAAAAAAAGTTTTTGCAGTGGACTGTGGTGACTTTCGACTTTGGCAATTTTGGAAGCTTTCCTTCGGCACGGCAGGACTCATTAACGTAGAGAGGGACTCTGTTGAACCCTTCTCTCTTGCTTCCAGCCACCCTGCACCCTCTGTCTGTAATTAACACCAGATGTAGAAGTAAAATTAGCATATGTTTCATACATTTGTGGTAATCATTCATGCTTTTGTGCAAACATATCAAATATTTATACGAGTAAAATAATACGCAGTATATGTGGAAATATATTGTTTATATTGGGGGTATTTGATAAGCTCATATATTGTAATATGATGCTCTGCAGTAGAAAAGTAATACAAAGGAATTCACTTGTTAATTTGATATGACAGATGTGATATATATTAAAAGATGTTTCTTTTCACATTTGGTCAAGACATGGCAATACACACACAACACACACACACACACACACATACACACACACATATATATATACTGCTCAAAAAAATAAAGGGAACACTTTAACACTTTGACAACACAATGTAACTTCAAGTCAATCACACAAATAAATACACAGTATTTTCACCTTTATTAGGACCTACAAAAACCACTTAACATAAGTATAATGTATCACAGCTCAAGCAGTTAATAGGATGTCAGACATGAACTCTGTTACAGATTCTTTCATTTTATAAAGGATGTTTCATTTTCTTTTATAATTGTTATATTTTCATTTATATTTGTTCAATTGCTTTTCACTGTTTAACAAGAATACAAATCTGTGCAGTGTCCAAAAAGTGTATATATATATATATATATATATGTATAGTTATATAAATATGGCTAGTGCATATTGTAGCCATGTGTGCGTGTGTGTGTGCTTATGCATACACACACATGGCTGCAATATGCAGCAGCCATATTTCATATATGAGCACGTATGATATGTTAGTACATAAAAGAGTAAAAGAATAAAGACTGAAATTTTTAATGCAGTCAAATCGCTAATAATTCAGCAACATATGTAATACTCTAAAGGGCCTATATCCTGCATTTATACACAAAAGTTTTATGTATAAAAAGCAGACATAATTCAGTTTACACTTTCATTTTGTTCCTTATGTTTTGTTTTGCGATTAAAGAGGTTAGAAGTACATATATGTAAATGACCTCTGTCCTGATTGGTGTTGTTCCTCTTTCAAAAAGCAGTCTGGACTAAAAAACCCTTTGCATAACTTCATTGTGAATGGACAGAGTTAAGTTGCTGTAGACAGAATATGAAAATGTTTTTGTGACATCACAAAATAAGCCAATACACAATGGCTATTTTTGATTTCCGTTATTTTGCCTGGGCAGTGAAAGTTTTATGTTTATGTAGCTTGTTTATTGTAAAAAAAACTGTGCAGCCCTTATTATAGATAATTATTTGCAATTATTTGTATGTTGTAATGTCAAAGTGTCAGGTGTTGTAATAGGTTTAAGAGTGTGTACAATCGAGTAAGTGGGCAGGTCCTCAAGGCTGCTGAATCTGAGATCTTGGAGAAACGCTATGCAGCTGGACTGCTTTTCAAGTTCTTTTGACTAAGCCCTTCTTTATCCCTCTGTATACTTTTCATACATTCCTAATTGCCACTGATACTTCAGGCTATATTCTCTCTCTGTTGTCCCTGCGTCGGCAGAAGCCACCAGAGCTCTTCAAAGGAGCGCCGCCGTGTCTGCCGAAGCCTCCAGATGTTTGACATGCACTGCACTGACGACACTGACTACCTGCAGCGAAGGTTGAGATATGAGGTGCATACGCTACTGATCAGACACAAAAAACTAGGCCAAGCTCCACGAGCCCCGAAAAACCTTCAGCGATACCAACCCCCACCCCTTCCGAACACTTCAAACAGTGACTGGCTCGTGTCAGGCCCAGGCTTGGTTCTTTTGTTTAAAGCTGAGACTACTGAGCCATTTTGCAGTCCCTACGCAGGCGTTAATCGCTTTTAGTCACGTTTTAAGGGCTGTTACATATTTATAAAGTCTGAAAAAATGAAAGGAGCCGGGCTTCACAGTAGGGTTGCTGGTAGCCAGGGCTAGATTGATGGCTTTGGCCCACTGCCCATGGTCAGGGTCTATCTATGCAGAAGGTGAGAGAGAGAGAGAGAGATACAGGAGATAGAGAGAGAGAGAGGAATCTATCTGTTTTGCTCGCCGTGCTCATGGTAAACTGACCCCCGCTGAGCTTGCTCGATCGGAGGCCAGTACTAGGACACTGAAGCTGGGACGCCCACCTTAACAACCCCCATCTCCTCACACAGCGAACATCCATTACTACAGCCATCAGTGACAACAACACACTGTAATGCCGTCCTGGCTCGAGCTGACTGATCGGTCACACCAACGATATTGTACTGTGCAAAAATCTGAGTCATATGAAGATAATATTTAGCAGCAAGGGAGTAATGTAAATATACTGAATAAAACTAAAAATTACGAATATCATCATACAATAAATAGTTCCTTGTGTTACTTGTAGTTTAATTAAGAAACCTGATTTGGCTCAATCAGTCCTTAAATCTGTAGCTGCTGATTGAACAAATAGTTTTTACTGTTTTCTTATTTGCTTGCATTTATTCTAATGTTAATTTTGATAACAGAAAAACACTTTATCACACGCTGAGAAAAATGGTTTTGCAAAGGTGCATAAGGCTTTTCACCACACAAAAATATAATCACTTATTTCCAATAAATAAAATCAGCTTGCTTGTAGGAACAGTATAAAACCATCATTTTAATTGTAGATTCAAGTATAAAACAATGTTGGTCCTGTGCAGCATGGCTTCATAATTATTAAGAACTTGTAGATATGCCATTGCTTTACAACAATTTACAATATTTTTGGTTACTTGATTTTTTTTATCCATTCATGGCAAAGGGGTACATGCATGGTTTCGAGACAAATTATGGCCCAATGTAAACAGTATGTTTTTCAAATGTACCTCTATCATTTTACCTTTACAATGAAAAAATCATCATGATTCATTTTTATATGCCTGTTTTCCAAGCTGTGTTCATTCGGGAGAATTAACACATTGTTTTTGTTCACGTTTCTATAAGACTGACTGTATTTAAACAGGGTCTGCCTTGATTGGTTGGTGGGCCTCCTCCCAAGAAGCAGTCTGAACTGAAACACTCCTTATAATGTCAAAGTTGTCTTAGTTGTTTCTGACATCATGAAATTAGGGAATACAAATTTTGCAGCTTAATCTCTATTAATTAGACTGTATGGAGTAAAATAAATGTGTACAAATGTCAAATGTCAGCAGAATCAAAATGATAAACGTAGATTCAGATATATTGCTATTTATCCATCATGAACATTTCATATAAAACTCCCCAAAAAGATGTTTGGTGTTCAATGGACATTTTGGAAAGTTAAAAATCACTACATTTGCAGAGTAGACAGGCAAGTGACATGAAATAAGACTCAAATTACTGTAAAAACAGGAGCAAATGTCTAAACAATTAATTGTTTTAGATCAAACCATTTGTGAATGCTGACCTCATGTATTCAATTACACAGAAAAAAATCTGTGGAATTTTCCCTTCAAGCTGGCAACTTGTCACAGCTGGCATTATGCACTGAGGTAAATATTTGAGTAAATTATAGTAAATTGACATTAGATCAGCAACTACAGTGCTATTCGCATTTTAGATGTGGAACTGTGGATGAAAAATTAGAGAGATGAATCACATCAAGAATATATTTCTGATAATCAAGTTAAATCTAGAATGACAGAATGAGAAACGACTATACATGAATAATTACAATGTAGTATTGATTACATTTGAACAAAAAAAGGTATGTATATGTAAATATGCCTTTTGATGTGTTTTTGAAAGCTCATTTATTAAATTTGTACAGGTCTATGTACATCTGAATATGTTCGTCTTGAAAATGTTGTACATATGAGATAGAACACACATATAAATATGACAGATTATTCCAAATGGCTGTAACAACAAAATTACACCATCGTAAAATAATTCACATGAGATTACTAAACAGCTCAGCGCTCACTCACTGCTTTCAACATTCTTGCAAACATGACGCTCCTAACTGGCGCGATGTTCCACTCTGAGCAGTTACACTTACAGTAAATGCCACACCTGCACTCCGGCATATTAGCACTGTGCAGTTTACTGAGGCTTCGCTCTGGCAGTGCCACATCAGGTACAGTAAGAGGAACACAGGCTTCCTGTTTACAACCTCCAAAGCCATCCCAGATGCACAAACTTTGTGGTTGCATGAAAGAGTGCCAAGAAAGCATCTAACACACTTCGGCATCAGCAGTGACGCCCTTAAAGAAGACTTCCACCATGTTTTCCAATTTTGTGCATAAACAATTAAAATGCAACGAAGGTCATTCAAGTGTTTTGGTGTGAAATTCTCCATTCAAGATAAACTGTTCACAGAATTGTTCACAATGGTAGAGAATGAAACCAGATGTCTAAATGTTACTGCATTGAGAAACTACCTATCACTATATTCGTTATTAAATCAATCACAAGAAAAGGTTAGAAAATGCAGTGCCTCATGCCTGAGATAATGTTTTACAATAAAACATATTTTTTAAAAATCCACTCATGGCAAATAGATCCCTCAAAGGATTTGTGAGGAAAAATAGTCCCTTATTTTTTCAAATCTGCCACTATTTTACCATTATCACTATTACATTTAAAACGGTGTAGGTTTGCTGGGTATTTTGGAAATTAAACAAATATTTATGATTGCTATATGTATATTATATTTGTGGCTCTGAAAATGCACTTTTTTCAAATAAAATCTATATGATTTTGGGGGGAAAAAAAAGAAAGGAAAGACAGTGGCATTCTCCTTTAAGTCAGCAACTGCTTATTACTAATAACAGCTCATGTAAATACATGAGATACAGAAAATTAGACAATGTTGGCTGTTTTATTAGCTATAGAAGTTGGAGGTGTGGAGATGCAGAACGAGAGAAGGAAAAGCAGGAGGGAGGGATGAATGAGTGTATCGAGGATGGGGGGTGGGAGAGCGTTGTGGGTGTTGTGGGAGTACTTGAACAACAATAACAGCAGCATGTTTGTGTGTGTGTGTGTGTGTGTGTGTGTGTGTGTGTGTGTGTGTGTGTGTGAGCCTGGGCACACACGTGAGACAGAATGGGGGGGTTGGTGCTTTGCAAAAGTGATGAAATAACATCTCTGTACAACGCAGCTGCTGCTGCCACAGACACACAGCCAAGCGAGCTGCCCTTCTTTCACTTTTCTCCCTCGTTTCTTTCCTTCTCTCACACACATTCACTTCTAACACATGCTGGTAAACAAACAATGAACTGCTTCCATCAGAACATGGTAAGATAAGTGAGGACTGTGAAACTGTGTGTAATCTGTGTTTTTTTCCTGAATCCAGTGTTCCTGGAAGATAAATTGTGTTCATTCATAATGAACTTCAGAATCACTACTGGGTTCTTATTTGAAGGTCAGTTCCAGTACCATCCTGTAGATTTTCTAACTGTGCTCTCATGTTCTAATGGTATCTCAAGGCATTCTTTGTTAAACTGACCACCGTGTGAAACTCCCTCCTCTCCATCTCCTTCTCAGGGCCATAACCTACGAAAACATCTCGATGTCCGAAAAACCCCACACAATCGGATCCTGAAAGCATTTCCCAATATTTCCTCTTTCTTTCTCTCTCTTTTTTATTTTGTCTAGTTTCCTCCCCCTCACCCTTCTTTGCAGATTAGAATTCATTAGCAATCAAAGAGCCTCCAGAGAGCTCTGGCTCTTAATTACCCACTCATTTGCATTTTTGCATATTAATGACTGCAGAGTTTTTGGAGGGGCTTCTTGCCGCAGTGGTTTAAAGGCACCTCAGGCACGTTCTCCAGGGACAGAGAGTCGCCTGCAGGCCGTGTAGTCACGCTCCCCCCTGCCCAAAAACAGCATCGTGTGGGTGGACTGGGGTTAGATGCCCTCACGACATGGGGGTTAAGGGGTTAAGGGGCAAGGTCCCTAATCAACATATGAAAGGAAGAATTGTCCTGAGTGTGGCCAAATTATTGTCATATGGAATAGTTAGCAGCAGATCCAGGTTCAGACAGGCCTGAAGCCCGAGCGGCATGACAGGAATATGTTAAAGCTGGCCAGTGACTCGGACAATTCCGTTGCTCGTTGTCCATCTTTAATGTGACGATGTGTCCTTGTTTAGGGCTTGGTTTCAAATTGCACGCTGTCGAAGTGGGATAATTAAGATACATTCTTCTCTATTGAGAACAGAATATCCTGGTGCTCATTGTTGAGAGGGCAGCAGGAGCCTTTAAGGCTTCTGTCATTGCATGAAATCTCTTTTTCATACACTCTCTCACACACACACACACACACACACACACACACACACACACACACACACACACACTAGCCTAAACTAAAAGAACTGGGCCCAATATCCCTAGGAGCTCTGCTGATAGCTTTAGGCCAATGACTTTTGTGGTCGCTTCTTTCCAACTCAATCTGTTTGCAGAAAAAAAACCCACCCCTGTTGAGAACAATAATGAAACCCCATAGCTTGGTCTGTTCTACTGAATTATTAATCCTCCCCTCAACTCCCCTGTTTCACCGTGTCTAGTCTTTTCGAAACATCAGCAGGGGAAACTGTAGACTTCAGCTTTAAGTGTCTGACCTGAAAGGCCCCCATTGTGTTAAAAGGGATCCAAAACAGGACTGTTGTTGAATTAATTGGGAAATTCACTTCTTCTGCTGTTTCCTCTGATGTTAGTGGAAGGATACTGTTTTTTGTGTTGTTTTTGTGGTGGGAGTAAAGAAAAACCTTTGAATCGATATGCTAGTCCCAAGGGACCTGAATGGAAACAGAGGTCAGCGGGCTATTGTTGTTAACAGGGCTCTTCGGAGTGTGTTTGGGGACCATATGGAGTGCCCCACATTTCTGTGCACTTGAATTAAAGTCTCACATAGCTTTTGGAAGTTCGTATTTTTGTGTCATTTGTTCGTTTACAACTTAAGATTTACGTTTACAATTGAATGCACACGCTTTACACAGATTTCTGTTAGTAACTGGAAGGTTGGCGCCATCTCGTGGTAACAGAAGCGCACTGCAAAAGAACAAGTGGAGCCACGAAAACTCCCTTATGTTTTTACAAAACACCAGGGAAACCCAACTAATAAACATGGCCAAAAGTATTAGAACACATCTATTCATCACCGAATTTGGGTGGCCTTCAAGTGAAGGGCTAAATCTTAATACTTCAGCAACCAAAACATTTTGCACAACGTTTTGTGGTTACAGTTTGGGGAAGACCCTATTCTATTCCTGTATGACTGTACCCCAGTGCACCAAGCTCCATAAAGACATGCTGGAGGAGTTCAGTGTAGAAGAACTTCACTGGCCTGTACAGAGCGCTGACCTCAACTCCATCCAACACCTTTGGGATGAACTGGAATGGAGATTGTGAACCAGGTCTTCTCATCCAACATCAATGTCTGACCTCATAAACGCTCTACTGAATGAATGGACACAAATTCCCACAGAAACTCCAACATCTTGTGGAAAGCCTCTCAAGAAGAGTGGAAGCTTTTATATCTGCAAAGGGGGGAGCAACTCCATATTAAAGTCTGTGTGTTTGAAGGGAATGTCAGTAAAGTCCCTGCTGGTGTAATGTTTAGGCGTACACTACATTTTGTCCACATACTGTTCCTTTTAGTTCTGCACCAAGTCAAAACAAGTCCATCTTGTTTTGGCTTTTTTGCAGAACAAACAACCCATAAAATATCCAGGATCTGGGGTCAGATTTATCTTAATTCTCCTTACTTCATACTATAACCTGTATATAATATCTAATGTTTAATATGTTTTAAGGACAATTCAGGAAGTGCCATTATTGGAAAAAATATTATCTTATGTTTTAATCACTCACTTTCTGTTACCACTTAATCCTTAATAGGACCAGGCCACCACAGCTAATATTTAATTCATATTTAATTAATATTTATTACATAACGATACCTTTATAAGATTTCTATAAGTTAAGGAACAATTTAAAGAATTTCTCAAAATATATTTAAAATTGGCCAGAATGGATTTTCCACTTCTAGTATTTGTTTGCTAGTTTTCAAAAGAAGTTTTTCTATTTTACTGTTTTACTTCAAGTTGATTAAGTTGATTAAACTGTATTACCAAAATGGTGCAGTTTTCACTGGTGCCAGAGGAGGGCCCAAGGCCTTTTCATTTCTAGTTTTACAGACAAAAGACTTGTGTGATGTATAAGAATGGCTTGTGTAAGTTTTGAAAATGTACACATTATAAAATGTGATCATTTATATCTCATGGTTGTTTGTCATTTAGAGCTTCGAGCTGAACCAGAGCCTCAAACTGCTCCACAGCGCTGCTGCAGAGCTTTAGCCAGGAATCAGTGATAAAGTTTTAGCTAAAAGAAGAAAAGCAGTATAACATTATCACTGTTTGAATCAATGCTTTCACGAGGTTTTAACAAGACTACCTTCAGAGCTTTCTGATTGCTAAAAACTGGTGTGAGAAGGCCTCACCACATACAAATATTAACCTAAAAGTAAGAATGAAAAAGTTTCTGGCAGCCCTTTCCTGGTTCACTCTGACAGAAGACCCTCTGCTGTTTGTATAAACGAGAGGGTTTAACAGATCAGTGCAGTAGGTCCATGTTTAAAAAAATAAAAGAAGAAGAAAAAAATAGAAATACTACGTTCAGCTTTATATCTGTTAGATTAACAGCCAAGCGATATCAGTCCTCATCAAACTGGGTCAACAATAAAACCCCTAGCTTCTTATTACGGCTATTTGTCATCTTTTGTGGAAGCCGCTACAAATGATTGTTTTTAGATCTATCAATTTAGATGTGAAACATTTAAATACACTGTAATAGTACCTTATAAACACTTAATGCCTAATGTGTAACTAAAGGTATATATTTTTACTTTGATCCTTGAGGATTGAAAATAACAGTAATCACAGTAATAAGATACATCACATCTTATTTTTAAATAACCATTTTACAAAGGCATTTTATTTTGCACTGATTTGTTATGAAATTTGTATTTTTCTATGAGGCCCCAGCAGAATCAAAAATGTTTGAGCCCATAAAATGCAGAATTAAACTGAAAATCTTACAACTACACGCCTAACCAACATTTAAAATTTTTAAGAAGGAAAAAAATAATAAATTCATGCTGAAATAACTGGACCAGGTGAGCACCGTAAGAAACTGCCCTGAGAACCAACTGAAACCTACAAACCTACAGATTAGATGTTAATGATCACAGTCATTCAATTTTCAATTCAATTCAGTCATGCACCTGTAATATAAAACAGAACATGAGAGAGAAGTCGTAAACATTCTGTTTTTTAATAGAAAGGTCTTATTTCTTAAACCAGGACACCAGACATTTTTGGATATATTTTGTAAAAATAAAACAAAAACAAACAAACGAAAAAAAGATAAAACAAACAGAATAAAATTGAACAAAAATGGAAAATAGAAGGAATTATATGATTTAGACGATGTACATTTAGTGGTCTCATATACAATACAAATTCTTTTCATCGCCAAAAGTGCAAATTCTCCCAAACTCGCCCATCCCTCCTTAGCTTCAACAGACACTGAGGGACAATGGAAAGGAACAGGACTTGATTTAAGAAGAAAGGACAGGGTTCCTACCGTCCAAGCCTGAGACACTGGGAAATACTCTGCCGCCCCAAAGCCTACCTAACCGAAGTGTTAGAACAATGTGCCCTAATGCTCTTAGCACACCAAAAAAGGCTTCTGCTGCTGAATTACTGCTGTTAAGTTCATCTTGTCTGTCTGAGCACTTTATTATATACTCTATATAATAATCTCTATTAGGATTTGACAAAAATAAACAATGTTGTGTATGTTCTATTAGTCCCTCTAAGAGGTGATGTTCGCTTTCATGAGTGACATGACTACAGTGTGCTTGTAGAAACTATCAGTATAGTGAGGAAAGAGGGAGACCTTATGTGGCCCCTATGCTTGGATTATGAGTCATATAAAACCTGACTGACACTGCATTAGAGATGAATATAGGGAGCTTCATACTAGTCACTGGAAGTTCATGAGGGGGTCAAAACCACCACAATATCATCATTTCAGGCTGATCTTATTCTACAGTGTTATAAACGGTCAATTCCAAAAAGTCCTTTAGAGTCTTGCGTTTTCTCCTAAATCCATTCGGAGTTTGAATGTGAGCACTGTGGATAAAGCATGTCCGTTTTGTTTCACTGGTGTTGCTGCTGTTGTTCCTCCTTGCTTTCACTTTTGTCTTTCTAGAGTTGTGTGATGTTTAGTGGGGCGGCAATTCAAATGGTCTTCAACCCAAATGTAGCATGTTCAAGTCTTTTTTTTTTTTTATCTTTCCACATAGTTTTTTGCATTTAAATAAACCATCATATCCACAATGAGATAACAAAACATATCAACAAAGGAAAAAAAACCCCAGCAACAATAACATTAACAGTAATAACCATTGGAGAAAGCACACAATATTCTGGATGGCCATTCGCAAAGTGCTTTTTTTTTGTTACAATCACCAAGCTGCAAACAGCATGATGGCTTTGAGAAGCCCTGCTCACTGCCTACCTGCTGACCACAGGACTGGGTGGGCGGAGGGAGAGAAACAAGCACATTTAAGACATAAAGAACCACTTCTCTCCGCTATGGCCCGACCCCCATTCACTCTCCTAAGTGGGAATTTTGAAGTTACGGAATGCATTATGGACTTCTTGGTGGCTTCGGACCTGAAGAGACCTTTTCTTCAGCACAATTTCTGTCTCGAGGCTGGAATGCAGCCAGAGCAGACAATGAGCGCAGGAAAAGAAGACAATTGGCCTGTCGATGCTCCGCCTACAAACGCGTTCTTTCTTAGATGCTAATGTCAGGTTGGACAGTTGTCACAGAAAGTTGGGGGAAAAAAACACGTCAAAACTCCTATTCAACCAACAATGAGGAATTGTAGCACACAGCCCAGTTTTGGTCAGAATATATACAATTATTCATTTGAAATGCCTGTGAAAGGCTACGGCAAACTTATCAAAGAGTAGGAATGCAGAGCTAGAATCTGTTATAGCATATAATCAAGCAAATTTGATGCCACACGCTTAGTGATGAGCTATATTGCTTGTACATTACATACTCCAGCTCGTTGGAGCAGCATTATAGTTTACACTACACAGTGACACCAACAAAACATTGTAGCAGTCCAGTGATGGTGTAGTGGATAACACCAATATTCCTGTTAAGAATCTATCTGGGCAAGAAAACATACACCAATAAGACTCCTTGGGCTAGACCGCATTGTTACAATTTCCAAAATCAAAAATTTGATTCAAATTAGCATCTGTTAAATGAAAACAAAACAAATTATGAGTTGTGCATTACCATTTTTCATTAGGTTAAATAGGATTGTTGCCAAAGTTCTGTAAACAATGATAAAAATCTATGTGTACTTGTCTAACCTTGCGACTGTTGCTATGTAAAAGAGCATTCGTGGACGGAGCTTGGAAAGGTTCATTCTTCTTCTGCTCTACAACCTGAACCGCTGTACGCTGAGCTAAACGTGACTCATTTCGGCACTCTTTTCGTTTCAGCAACACAAGAACACACCTATCATAGGCAAAAGAAAATGAGGGGCACATTCTGTTGGAGCATCCGCACATGGACAGATACAATAATAAAGCTTTGATTACACGGAAGGCAAAAAAACGGGCTGGTACCAAACCAATGGACTGCAGTGTTGTGTTTTTTTTTTTAACCTGAGAAGCAATTGACTTAAAAGGATAGATGATTACCCATAATCCCCACAATAGTGACTTGTGTTAAACCCCACCCATGAGCACAGACACACATATCCACACACAAATAGATGCACCAAGCATTCGCTTCCAGCATCTTCTGCATGGCCGGTAAAGCACAACAGGCTGAGGATGCCGTACGCTTAGATAGCTGCCATTAATGCAGTAAACACAGAATCACCTGGGCTAAGGTCATCCACCAAGAGAGGAGAAAAAGTGGAAATAACAAACAAAAACTCTAGTGAACTATTATGCAAACATACTGAATACATATCCAAAGTAAGACAATAATTAGAGGGGGGAAAAAAATTAATTCAAGACAACCAATATTCTTTCCATTGCACTTATGTACATGTTTTACCCTGATGTAGGTTTAGCAATATATACTGCTGTCCCAAAATAAATAATTGCAAAAAAATCCAATTTGTGTTCACATATCACAATCCAACCCGGTAGCGTGAACCCAAGCCTAACACAGCAGGCAACAGACAGCAGTTCCTCCATTTATCAGCAAGAACAGCTCAGTTTCTATCTGAGCATACATCATCCTTCAGCCTGTTGTACTTTAGCCCTGACCATCTGCACTCGTCCTGGTCATCCATCCTCATTGCCTCTTATTCCATGACTACTACGGTTACCACTGTCATTGATGCTTTTGTTAATGTTTTTCGACATTTCATCCAATAAATAAAAAAAAGACAGATCAATATTTGGATATTACATAAGTGACACTTTCAAAACTTTCATAAGTGACACTTTTGTAAAAGGGTTTTTGAGACCTTCTCAGTATAGCATCTGTCTAAGGAGTCAGAACAGGGGCTGATATGTCGACCTTCTCCAAGGAGGTGTAGAGAGTGGTGCGTTTCACTGCGAAGGGCTAAAAAGTCCACCCTAGCATTGCTTCACATGCAAGTCTGTTTACAGGCAAACATTTTACATTCAGCCACATACAGCACTTTATAAAACTTTCAATGATGGACAGTTGCAATTACACTGGTAGGAGATTCAACTGAGACAACTATTGGGAATTGAAATGGGAATGGAAACGATAGTTCCTTCTTGAAAAATCCACTCAATATACTCCCATGATAAGGCACATTCTCTTCCATCTCTCCCTCTACTTAGTGAGGTTTACACCCAGCCCCCTCTAAACTCCTTGTGCACCCATTTACACAGAGCTTATGTTCCACGCTAAGGCCAATGAGTTGCTGTGAACCTTAAGGAACATCCTATAACTCCAATGGACAAATGTTGCAGAATCAGAAACCTGGAGCCATTTGCATTTGGCCATTCCCAGAATGCTGTACCTTCCTCAACCAGCTTGGGTTGGGGTGCACTCCTAAAAATAAAGATTCCAGAAAATGGTTCTTTGGACTAATGCGACAGAAGAACTTCCAATGGATGTTTTTTTTAATTAAATTTTAAGAAGTTTAACATTTAAGAATGTTTAAGAAGTTTAAGAAGTTCCAACAAATGCAAAGGATCTCATCCAAATGTTTTTCTTAGAACCGTATATGCAGTCCAAGAACCATACATGAATCTCTATTTTTAAGAGAATATGTAGTTTTAACAAAATAATCTGCGCTTTGGATCCTTTTTTCTTAGCACTGCTTAAAACAGGTCATATTGCTCAAAGAGCAATTCTGAACTTCTATCTGATGCACCTACAGACAGAATCAGTAATAGAGAAAGACAAAGCTTATTCAGCTTGAAGGAGTAGGAGTAAAATTAATTCAAGTAATCCAGGCCTTTTTCTACTTTGGTTTTTTTAAATATACATTTATAAATGCTTAATAAACAGTAGAGAAGGTAAAAGAGGACATGGCGAAGCAGGCTTAGCCATTAGGAGAATTAGGCGCTGTGTTCACGGAAACTCAAAGGCCTTTGCGCCTGGTTCTCCAGTCCTTCTCCTATGAGGACAAGGACGTGACTTTTAGTGCAAAACTCTTGCTGTCTCAGCTAAAGCACCATATCCAGTGCTATCAGGCTTTATATCACCCCGACCCCGCCCCATCCCAGCCACCAAAAACCCTCATTTCCACCTCCACCATGTAAGCTCAACCCCCCTCCCTCCCCTCCCAAGCACACCTCTACATATTCAAGAGCCATAAACATAAAAAAGCAGGATAAAAGAAAAAAAGACTCATTTAAGACTCATTTCATCTAGTAAACAGGCAGCCTACGGATCACAGAAAAGAAACAATGAACTCAAGTAAGTTTGCTTTCTCAATGATTTCCATCTCTGACTTGCTTTTTTGTAATTAGTGGGGTTGGTTTTGGGGGCGTGGCAAAGGTACAAGTTTTCATTACACACATGTACATATTCACCAGCTGCAGTTTTGAAAAATATGGTCACGGAAGTGTTCGAGAGTGGGTTTTGGGTTGACAGTCCAAACATCACCATCTATGACACAAGGATGCACAATGACATCGGAATTATATGAGTGTTGATATCAGAAAAATGTTTAGACCTGACCAATATTTCACACTGATATCTGATGACTTATCTAAGAAAAGTGTTTAAGCGATGTTGGGTTACTCTGCTGAAATATCTGCATTTTATTCCTTTTAAGGCAACCCTATAGAAATAAATGTTATATGTCACTATAATGCTAATAATGCCAAGATAGAGTCCCAACTTAGTGCCAGTTATTAGTACCAAATATTTATGTGTCAGCATCAGCAGGTGTATTGGATATTGGGATCAGTCAACAATTCCCATATCAGTGCATCCCTACTACAAAGATAATATCCCAATAACAGACTGAGAATGCATTAAAATAAACTTGGAATATTCCGGACAAGGCAGAGTCCAGGCACACCAAACCTACTGCTCAGGGTGTGGCCTTGCAATAGCAAACCTTAACCAAACATACCCCTTTTATTACACAGGCTATGCAGGTTGTCATTGACTTGAGTGACAATTGGAGTATTACTACAACAAGTAGTCTGTTCACTGCACATAATGATATAAACTAGAGTAATGAACTGGTAAACTGTCTGAAAGGAATATGCTTATTAAGAATGACTGGACGACCCCTGCACACGCACAAACCAATCTCCCCACCACTCACATGTACAGCCACCCCTTTAACCTACCCCTGTCACTCTACATTAAGACATGAATAAAGACAAAAACAAAATCATTACATCAAATCAAAATTTCAAGTGCAATCAGATAGAAAGGGAATATCTCGTCTTTTAAGGGTATTTTTAAATTCTGCCCGAAAAATCCAACACATTAGATGTCCCTGCAACTGTGTGACTGTATGTTTTCTTTTTTTGGCAGCCAGTCGTCAAAACAAAAAACAAACAAACAAACAAAAAAAAAAAACCAAATAGAACAAGCTAAGCATCACTGCATGGATGGGCCTCTTTCATTCTTTCTTTCTTTTAAAAAACACATTCTCTCTTTTTGTTTCAAAGTACCCGTTTCTTTTGAGGAAAAAGTGCCCTTCTCAGTAACAAAGTGCAATCAAAACCTGCTGCTTTCCCATTAAGGTGCAAAGGGCTGAAACACTGGGCACAGCACTGTAGCAGTGGCTAAGGGGGATACTGTCTTAAAAACTATGTCTAATTTAACCACGAAAACAAACTACTTTCATTTCTGGATGTTAAAGACTTCCTGTGCATTCCCCAAATAATGTCATGAGACCGTTTCTGTGGCGTTTCTGCAAATTCCATCAAACCCTCCAGAATAATAGGCTTGAACTCTGTCAGCCGCTCTCTCTAAGTGGGCCCAATTCAATAAAACGGAGACTGGACGAAACTCTGCAGCCACAATGTCAGATTTGGGAAGAAAGCGTGCTGGGACGTGTCCACAAACCTGATGCTCCCAGCCCCTCAGAATGAGTCATGTAGCTGGGACGCGGCCACAGGACAGTGCTGCACCCTCCCTGCCTTGCTCCCCCTCAGCACACACAGCCACTCTGCTCACAACCTTCTGCTAGAGGAGACCAATATATAAATAATATATATATATATATATATTTATTATACACAGCCCATCAAAAGAGGTTTGGGGACACTTGAATGTCTGAAATTTGAATGTCATCACAGCTATTTTACAAAAATAACCATTTTTACTAATACTTACGGGTTTTAGTCTGAAAAGGAGGTTTGGCTCTTTAAACTATTTGCTATTTCAAACTATTGTTTGAACATGCTGAAATGCTGAAACTCATTAGGCCCAAAGGTGGTTTAAGCACCTCTGCGTCCTGATGAGTACGGACATCACAACTCTGAGATAAAATGTGTGAGCCTTGGATATAGTCCCAAGGTAGCACTATGTCAAATATAGTCACAAATACTTATATGTCTAGCTGTGTTTCCAATCGAATAAACCAGTTTAAGTGTTAATGTCATTACAAATAAATAAAGAAAAACATGCTCTTTTGTATCAAATACACACTGAAAAGTTTCCCCAAAACTTTTGACAGGCAGAGTACTTTTAATTTAGAATCAAGTATTTTTTTGTGCTAAAATCTTGAGGTCCCTCAACCCACCCCCTAAGCACCGTATCTACCCTCCCTGCCTCCCGGTTCCAGCTGTGCGCTTATTTGGCCTCCCGTTTTAGACAAGTACGTATTTATTGCTCGTCTCATCGCCCAGGTCATCCCATGGATTTTGTGGTCCCTCGGGCAGAATGCTGGAATAAGCACTTCAAACCTGCCCTCCCTATCTTTAAATAGAACTCTCTCCCACTCTCTCTCTCTCTCTGTGTTGGATATCTTTAGTAAAGCTGTGCAAATGCATAAAAGGTGCTCATCTCTACCTCTCCTTTCCCTGCATGAAAAGAGAAAACATTCTCGGCCTTGGTAGACCAGCTGTTCACAAAACAGTGGTCCCATCTCTCCTTGCTTGCTGGCAAACCCCTGCAAACACACAACGTCATGAATCATGGTTCATACTCTGGGCGGGAACTTGGGGGTTCCGTCAAGTGCTGAGTTTAGGACACACAAAAAATGGGTTTCTCAATGAAACGCTCTCAACAATGTTTTTCCCCGTTACAAACTTCACCCAGGGAGCAACCTGGAGCGAAGCTGAAGGAAGATATAACCCTATTTATCTGTAATATATCTCTTATAAAGGGACCAATATCATTATCACCTAATATATACACACACATGTATACAATGTAAAGTGTCAAGTACCCAAAAACAGTCAATGCAAAAGAAAACATCAACAACCAAAAAAATTTAAGACAAAAAAAAAAAGAAAAAGAAGAATGCTAAATAGAGGAAAAGCAGGCTTGCAAGAGGTACAGATCCAATGCGTTTTGCTCGGCGGCAAACTGACGACAGTAGTGCTTCAAAAACACAGAATCTTCTGCCCTCTCTTTTCTGTTAAAAACGAATGACTCCCCCCCCCCCCCCCTTTCTGAATAGTGGATTAAACTCAAAAAAAGATAACCTTTAAAAAACATAGAACCATAGATTTTTCTTAGAGAAAGTAACACTTAAAATCAAACCCCTGTCTGATTCTTTCTGGAATATTTATAAAGAAGGTGCTGCATCAGAATTGCATAATATTGCCATATTGATCTGAGACAATATAAGTTTTTCTTTACGGTATATGTACATGTTTTTCCACTGCATTAGAAAAAAAGATTAATTTGTTGCTTCTCCCACATCTCGGATCGCTTTTTCGCTCACCTGTTGCATTAGCAGCAGCAGCAGCAGTCAGTCGGGGGGTTGACACCTCACAATTTTTTTTTTTTTTTTTTTTTTTTTTTTTTAAGACAAAGGCCCTGTGGAATGCAACCCAGAGACGAGGAACCTGTTTCAACTGCATAGTAGCTCCACTTTGTCGTATGCATATGGTTAAGCCATTACGCCAAAGTTAATTAAACAAATAAACAACAACAAAATAAAATAAAATAAAAAAAGACCCAGAAAGATGGAGACAGCACAGGTGAGTGATTTGAAGTGCTCTTCACTCTCAGGAGGCCAGTAACTTGTGGCTTTAGGTCTCTATGCTGAATGTTAAAGAAAACGAAAAGGAGAAAGAGACACAGAGAGAAAGAGAAAAATGGAAACTAATAGATCAGATTTTTGTGACACCCTGATTTGGTTTTTAAAAGAGGAGCAAGTAGTTGTTTTTTTTCTTGTTTGCTTTCATTTTTCTTTTTTTTTTTTCTTCTGGTTTCCGTGTGACACATCTGACCCAGCAGTGTCTGATTTTACGCCATTGCGAAGTCCCTTTGCCTCATGCTTCCGTCCCCTCTGACCTCTCCGTCTGGACTGTGTGTGAGGTCCTCTGGTGCGTCCTCCGGAAAAGGAGTACCCCCATCCTCCTCTGAGCGTCGCCGCACCCTTCCAGAGCGCTGCCCTGGGACCGAAGGCTCTAAAGGCCCCTCCAGTAACTCGTGCTCACGTACTCTGGGTTTGCGGCCACGTCGCGATGGGATCCCATTACAGCCGTCCTTCTTCAGGTGGCGGTGCAGGTGGTCCGAACGCACAAACGTCTTAAAGCAGCTGGAGCACTGGTAGGGGCGCAGGCCCGTGTGCACACGCATGTGGTTCTTCAGGTCATAGTTGTGGGCGAAGGCGGCTCCGCACTGTGTGCACAGGTAAGGCTTCTCTCCAGTATGTTTGCGCATGTGAACCTTGAGCTTGTCCTGTCTGGAAAAAGAGTGAACACAGACATCAACTTAAGGGAAATAGTGATAGTTTTTTTTCCCAATAAATAAATCTTGACAAAACAAAGTTTACACTGGTTTTCTCCCTTACTGCAGATGAGGCTCATCAGCCAATGAGTACAAATAAGGAGCAAATTACAATGATTCTTTCTTTTTGTACTACAGCTATGAGACTAACGCAGTCGAACTCATTAACTTAGGGAGCTTCAAACTAATCGTACTTTGATAGTATTTTTAAATGTACCAGTTGTCTCTTCCAGCGTGTCAGTTGTCAGAGGAAATACACATTGTGACATATTGTGTATCAGGCAAATAAAAAAAATCTTTAGGTTTCCATTACATGTTAGTTACAAAGTCCTTACAGGTGCGGTGTGAAACTGATGAGGGGAAAGTGATTTTGTCAAGCTGGTATTTCAATGTAAAAAAATGTAGCTAAAGAAGCATAATTTCATGATAAACAATTCACAGTACTCTAGATTCCTTCCACCTTGAATGACAGTACAGCAGGATGACCTGTAATTTCCCAACATTCTTTGAAAAGAGATTCATTCATTCTGATCATTTTCAAAGAAACAGGCATTGTGGGTCAGAACTGTATTTCTAATATTTCCGTAGGGAGTTTTTCTTGCCACTGTCGCCGTTATTCTTGGCTTGCTCATCAGGGGCATTTCATTCACACACACACATTTATTTCACATTTATTTCATTTTGTAAAGCTGCTTTGTGACAATGACCATTGTTAAAAGCGCTATATAAATAAAATTGCATGGCAACTTAACAATTAATTCAATTCAATTCAAAGTCACTTTCAAGAAGAAAACTGCAATGGAAAGCTTCATATGCATCATCGTATAATGCATAATGTCTGGCAGTCAGATATCAAGCTTTTATAAATAACCCTTTAGCCTGTAACCCCCAGAATCCTACTTCCTTCAAAAGAAGCAGGTTTGATTATCTTGCAACATTTGTTTGCTCCCAGAAGGGACTTGGTCATCTGGGGACGAGAGTCATAAAGCTCAAATCTTTATCTCTATAATTTCTCGGTGAGTCAATGAGGCGCTGGAGGGCTCAATGTTCACCAAGGAGCTCCAGTGGGCTTGAAAGCTCCCAAATGTGTGACAAGGTGATGTTTTATTAGTGTAGTAAAGCAGAGATTTACAGTGGATGATAGCAATCAACTACAGCACTTCACTTTTTGAGTTTTAGCAGACCAGAAGGAGATTATTTCACCAAAGAACATCATCAAAGACAAAGAGAAGTGAAATCAACACTGGGCACCCAGGTGACTCAGAAACCGAGATAAAAAAATCGAGACAAGCATTGTATTGAGAAACATGTTTTGAGGAATGTTGTTTAACCTTCACAGGTGCCCTCATTTGTCCCACCCAGTCTGAACCCAACGGAAGGTCTATGAATGTTGAATTGTTAAATTATAGTTAAATCGACCAAAAAACATCTAGGTACGTCAGTTAAGACAGTTCAGATGATTAAACATTTCTAAAGCATGCTTTAAAACAGAACCAATAATGTGGCTTTAGACCAACATGCTGTGAAACCGAAGCAGTTTCACATGAATAACGGAGCTATGTTGTGATATAAAGTGTAAGGTCTTGTGTTGGTAGACCTCTGCACGCATTCACCCCTCAGTCTCCCTCCCCCACTGCCTGTGACCAGGGCAGAGTACAGCTAAACAAACTGCTGTAGTTGGCCAGCCCAGAACTGTGGAGGCTTACTGTACGAACACAAACACACACACACACACACAGAGAAATATATGTTTTCATACAAAACCATTATGTGAGGTATGCAGTATTATATGTTACATATATGTGCATGTGTGTACACATATGCACAAATATGTAACATATAATACTGATTTATCACACAACAGCCCTTTTCAAGCATTTAGTCTCGTCCTCTAAATCTCACACGCATGCAAAAATACATTGTAACATATATTATGGCAAACACAGATGCACATGTTTGCAAACCTGTGGCCAGTGAAATAAAGTGGTGCACTGACAGAACTGAATTATTTAAAGGACATGACTGATTTTTTTACAGTGTGAGCGAGAGACACATTCTTAAACCTGATCAAACAGGCTTAAGATTACAATGCCCCCATCCCACTGCCTGCTGCATTTAGATCCACCTAGCACAAATAGGCTCCTGGATATTTACAGAACAGCATCTATTTCCAATGCAAGTCCCCTGATTAATTCATTAAGGGGACAGTTTCATGGAAGAGGTGCTGGCTAAAAGCAACGCCTACCAGCTTTGTTAACCTGCATTCGGTGCACTGAGGCCATGTCATTTGTAACAGGCCCGCGTGTGTTTGAGGCAATTATCAACGTAACGCCTGGGATCACAAGTTCAAATAACTTACTGGCACAGATAGGGCACCACTCTGTAATCCCTCTCTATATCAGCATGAAGCAGTTTATAGTGGCCTCATCGCTGATAAGACACAGCCAGTCCATGCCAACCACAGCCCATTTTTATTGGACCCACTTGTTAAAATTCCGGGACTTTGTCATGCAGGCTGCCTGTCACTATAAAATGTTGTTTTACAGCCGCCTGCCTGCTCACTGGCATACAGAGTACCTACTTATTTTACTGGTCCATAGCATTTAAATATAGGATTCAGGTTAGGTAGCTCCATCAGCTTAAACCATTTTGTCTTCCAATCCAACTGTAACCTTTTCCAAATGTAACTGTACAGGCATGTGGCAGTGTTGTTACATTTAGAAAATCCCTGCCCCTCTGGTAAGCTGGTATGTTACACAGAGACTTGAGAGAGTAACCTCATAAACTCATCTGACATTAAATCTTATTGACCAAATAACAACAACAAAAACAAATTATTACATTACTCCACTGAATACATAAATATCCTTCTTTTGTTCATTGCTGTGGTCTCATGACACCTCTTCCCCTTAACAACATTGTTACATTCTCCTGTAGGCCAGGTGCATGGATACAGTTTTGAGGGTACACCCATCCATGAGCTTAGGAAGTTTAAAAAAAAAAAGCAAATGTCATGTCATATAAAACAAATTACCCGATTCATCAAGTGATAAATACAACAACTGAATGTAGGAAGTAGTATTATTTGCACCCACAGCAGAAAAGCAATAGACCCTTCTGGCTTACCTGGTGAAGCGCACTTTGCAAATGGCGCACTCGTAGGGCTTCTCTCCTGTATGTGTGCGGATGTGTCGTGGGAGCTTGCCAGCCCCCTGGATGACCTTGGAACAAATGGGGCACTTTTGGAACGCTTTGGAGCGCATTTTTCGCTCTCCGCTGCCACTGCCTCCTCCACCTGCCTGGTTCCCACCGCTCCCTCCACTGCCCCGGACGGACCAGAGGGGCAGAAGGCCCTGCGCCACAGCAGCAGCACCACCTGCTTCCTCCTGCTGCGTGCTGTTAAAGTACTTCAAGTAAAATTCCATATCAGGCTCCTCTACATCCGGCCCTTCATCCTCAGCCCCCGCGGCCCGCTCCTTTTGCCGCTCTATGGAGTCCATCATCTGCTGCAGGAGCGCACTGGCAGGCCCCCGTTCCGTCTCCCTCTGCACGGGGGCCTCTACATCCCGCTCAGCCTTGGGTTCTGGTGGATGGAGGTAGAAGTGTCCGTTCTGGGATGGGGAGTAGAAGTGAGAGAGAGTGTCAGCGCCATTCCCCCGAGTCCACAACAACGCATCCTTGGCGACATCAGCAGGCACCCCATCCTGCAGCTTTTCATCCTCCTCAGGGGGGTCATCATCTTCTTCTGGGTCGGGGGGCAGAGGTGGTAGGGCCAGGACCTGGGCGAGGGGTGACAAGTAGGCGGCCGGGCAGGGGGGCGTGCCATTGCTGTCAGCGGTGCCGTTGCGCTGGCTAAAGTGCAGGTGTGCAGGCGGGTCCCTGAGCTCTGGCGTACTGCAGCTGCTGCCCCAGTGCGCCCCCCGCTGGAAGAACTCCAAGTACTCACGGGCTCGCAGCCGATTGCCCTTCTCACCTCCACTCCTCTGGTGCTCCTCGTCCTCTCCTGCTTCGTCTTCTGCATGCTCACTACCTGCCTAAAAACCACAAATGGGAGCATGACATTGCCACACATTTGGAGAACTTTGAATTTTTATGACGAAAACATTAGCTCTTTAAATTATCTAAGTACCTGTTAAACAGCACTAGGTTTAAATCTACTAATTTAAGGGAACTAAAATATGTTTTATACATGTTCATATATTTATAAGATTTGTTTCTAGTTTTATTATTGAAAAGGCATAAATATGTCTAATCAGGGATTGACATAAGCGGTATGTGGCATGACAAATGCACACCAGTTTTCATTCTTCACTGTGCAAATGCACACCTAATTTGAGTAACTTCATACTACCACCACTCAGGAAAGGAAAACCTTATAAAAAGAAAAATAATGACGTTTAAAAAAAGGGTTCCTGCTGGTCCACGGAGCCTTGCTTCTGCACCAATCAAAATTCAGTCAGAGCAGGTCTCATGTCAGCGCTTCTATAACTGCGTGCCACGCCCCTCGACTTCACGGGCCGCCCCGATGCGAGACCCGTTTGCCAGTCCAGAGAGGAGTGATCTGCCCCTGTTCCACGGATCTGAGCGAGACGCTTTTTCTCACTCAACAGCCACAGAAACAGGCTGAACTCAAAAACCAGAGTGGCTCTGTCAGTGCGCAATCCTCATTTCAACCAGTTAGTGGCGAGAAAGCAGACACACCCATCATTATTAATTTTTTTGGAGTCAAATAATCCCATGGGTGACTAGACCTGTAATTTAATTTAGGTTAAAAGTCAGTTTGCACGTTCAGCACCATTTGGTACTGTTCAAAAATGAAGTTAAAAGAAAATCTGTACGCATGCACATTTGAGTACTACAGCAAAAAAATTATGTCAACCCCTGATTAGAATCATATATTCCTAAATAGTTATATTGAGTTGTTTTAATATGTTTATACTTGTATTAAATACATTTAAAAACATTCATTAGTAACACATTTTAATTGCACATAATATATGCATCACTTTACACAAAAAACCAAAAAAAAAAAAAAAATTGTGTGTGTGTATATATACTGGTTGAGATTGGTTGACCAACCGGCGGGGAGAGCACTTTGGTGTCCAGCAGGTGCGTACAAACATCTTGGACAGGTGAGATCTCTAACAATCGGGCGGCGCTCAGGATGTCTGCCACACTGCTGCGGCTGACTGTGAGTGTGGCTGTGTAGGCAAAGTCCAGCAGGGCAGCCAGCGCCTCGGCCCGCACGAAGTCCAGTGCGTAAACGCTCTGGCGATCGGCCGCCAGGCCTGAGGTGAAGAGCTTGTGGAAGTAGGTACTGCAGGAGGCCAGAACAGAGCGGTGGGCGGGGAACTCGCGCTCCTGGGCCACCAGCAGAACATCGCATAGTAGGCCGCTGAGGCGCTGCCGGTTTAGGCCTCCCAGCAGGTCGGCACTGTGCTCGGGAAATGGAATACCCACGGGACCCTCCTCCACCTCGCCTGTGCCCCCGCAGGCCCGGCCCTGACGACCTCCCCGCCCACCGGCGCCCGACGACATCTTCCACCAGCCTGCCGCCGAGCCGCCAATCGCAGCCCCCACCCGTGCGTCCGTCCTGCCGTCTGTCCGTCTGCCTATCTGCAAAGAGAAAAACATGATAAGACTTAACTCTAAGGTTAGAGCAACCTTCAGATTCTGAAATATTGATGCAGGAGGGATGCAAAGAATAATAACCAGTGTAGAGCATTGAATAAAATCTGGAGTTATTAACAATATTAGAAGTGTGATATTACAATCGGCAGATATTGGAATCAGCTTGTATTTTTTGTGCTCCAGACAAGAAGAATCTGTTGGAGACACTAGGGTGCTATTCAAAATTGTCATGTTACATTCCTCTGTTATGCCAATGTAGGTAGAGTTAATCAATATAATATAGAATTACGCTATGCTCCATTAATTATACAGCAAATTTGGCCAACTAGCTTGTTCCTAATTCTGGTTCTAGACACGCCCTGCATATTTTTCTCTAACACACCTGATCCATGTAATCAGCTACTTAAATTACCTTTTTTGAGTTGTATTAGTGCAAACAAATAAAAAATGCTTGACTGGTCAATTCTTTAGAAGCCCACTGACAGGACCTCATACAAGTACTGTGAAAGGGGCATCTATCCATTCTTCTTCCTCTTCTGACAGTTTGTCTTCCTTCAGACCCAATTCTTTTTAGAATCTCACTTCCTTCTGAGGCATAACTGTATTTGAGTTATTACTCTGAAGCTGCTAATGCAAATTTGACAAAGATGAAGAGGAGCTGAAAGACAGTGGTCTAATGGCTGCATTTATCAATCCCTGTGAAGGTTATGAACATACAAGAGCAACACTGAACACTGATCAAGAAGCTGTGTCTCCCGCTAGTTTAAAATACAATAGAGAGAGAGAGAGAGAGAGAGAGAGAGAGACTGAGTACAAGTACAATAGTATATCCTAATGCACTAGTACACTTTAATTTACTAGTTTGTTACAACTAGTACACTTAATTATACCAGACTAGTTTGGTCCGACTTTGCTCAAATACTAGGAGTAAATTCTGTGAAATCATGCTCAAATGTTACAGAATTGCTCATTAAGCACATTTAGCTTCCTGTGGTGGGTTTTGGGTGTTGAGCGGCCTTAAGCCCTTGTTGGGTGAGAAAGAGCAAAAGGACTGCTGAGTCTAGGACTAGCAAGAAGAGAAGAAAAAGAAGAAGAAAGGAGAGAAGAGGGGTGAGGAGAAAGAGAAGACAAGAGAAGAGGAAGAGAAGAGAAGAGAGGAGGAAGAGAAGAGAGGACGAAGAAAAGAGTTGAAGAATAGAGGAGGAAGAGAAGAGAAAAGAGGGCATTTGGCTCAAGCTGAGTGTGTAAAGAGGAGAGTGGCACAGAGAGAAAGACTATGCTCTCAGTAACGTGTCACACTGCTCCTGGGTGGGTGTGGGGGAGGTCAGGGGGGCTGCTGAGTACAGGCTGGAGTGGAAAAGAAAACCCACAGGAGGTGGTGGTGGTGGTGGAGGAGACGCACAGGGCTGTGAGGGAACGGTATTAAATAGGGAGGTTGTCAATCCGGTCTGAGCCGGTTACCCCACCCTGCAATGTGTGCCAAGTTTCAGGAAAGGCCTGTCCCCTTGCTCACGTGTAAAGGGGGGGGGGGGATTAAAATGATCGACTGCAGCCTGGGCAGGAGTGGGAGGGGAGGGGAGGGGATTGGGGCTTTTGGAAGGCAACCTTCCTCGATTTGTCCGTTTAAACATGCACACATACGCATACGCATGCACGGAAGCCAAATGGCCTAAACCCCCCAACACCCCCCTCCCTCTCCAACCCTCCATCTGGCAGAGCGACCCAGCAGGGGGTAAGGCCGGGGGGGATTATTCTCTATAAGAGCAACACATTCAAATGACATTCCTTCAGATCAAGCCCCTTGGTGTGTACACAAGACCTGCTCAACCTGGCCCACCCTACTGCTCCCACACACCCTATTACAAAACTGCTTCCTTCCTTACCTAGGGCCCTGCTGGCACAACGTAAGGACACTGCTGAGATCATGCTTAGGTAAAGCCCAACGTAAGTGCTCCCTGCAACCCTTTCCCCTTGAATAATTCACATGACTGGTCACGCAATGTGAGATCTCTACATTCAACATAAAATGATAAATGCAGCCACTAAATATGATGAACCACAAGAATACCTCAATCTAGGGCACATATGCAACACACATATGCAACACACACCTATATAGCGCACCTCAGGGAAGCCCTTCCAATAATAGTTCCACTCTAGACCACATCTTGGTTCAGTGGTAATGACCCTAAGCCTGGGCTTAAGCCTTTCTGTCTTTCTATCTCTTGTGCCCTGTTGATGGGCACCTGCACACTCGGCTTCGACACCACAGCTTGGCCCTTGTTCTTTTCCCTAGGAGCCCTGATAAACCCCCTATGCACCAGGCAGACCAGCGCTCATTTCACTATCTCTTCCAGGTCTCATTTGAATAGGCAAGGCAAAGGACCGGCTGCGAGGTAAAGGAGTAACAGACAAATGCATGCTGCATTTTACCAGGAAACTGGCAGGATATACCGTGTGATTAAGACTCAACAATGTGCACAAAGCCTCAAAATTGTTTTACTATATACTGCAATTGCGATATGCTTTGTGATATATTAAAACACCCTTTGAGGTGGCTAAAGACACATGTCTGTATGCTTGCTAGATAACAGGAACCCGGCCATCCAAAAACCCATGGAATGCCCTTCATGAACGTCTATGATTTGCCAAAATGATCACTGTACACCGACAATTTAGAGAGGGTTAATTTGCATATAGCAATCCTCTGCAATAATGGTACTGCAAAAGCCATGGCAACAAGAAAATTGCGATGACAACTAACCCATTATATGGTGCCACCCCACTTCTTATCCAATCAAGAGACAACATGGAGAGTGAGTATCTAGGAATGCGCCACAATGGGGAAATAAGCAGTAAAGTGGCTAACAGGTGACACGGCAGCTCCTGTCCCAGAATAAACTCAGGTCTAGCCTGAGAGAAAGAGGAAACACTGCAAACAAACCTGATCCTGACACCTTCTCATGGCTCCAAACATTCCTCATCACTAATTCATGGCTGTGGGTGATGGGGACCATGCCTCGGCCCCAACGGCTCGCTTGTCAGCCTCCTCCATCAGCCACACGCACAAGCCTGCCGCTGCTTTGCAAGTCAAACCACAATTCACTGAGTAGTCATCCCAACCCCACCCCCCACCTTACCCCAGGCCTGCTTTGCCACAGCTGATGTGGTGAGCAGTTATCGGGATTTTTCGGGGGCGATCCAATTCTATAAACCGGTATCAACTGGTAGGATATATTTATAAGGCTCCCAGAAAGTAAAACCGTTGAAAGTAAACTCTCCATTACTATCAGTAGCCATGTACCTGTGCACTCATATCACTATTACAGTACAAAATGTTTATATGCATATATGAATATATATTGTGTAATTACTAAGAAACAAGCACCGCACATTCACCAAACAACTGCCCAATGCAATTATGCAAACGTTATACTTACTTGTCTGAACAATGCATACAATTCCACCAAGAGATGACTTTAAGCTCTGAGCCAGGTTCTACTAAGAAAACAAAAAAAAAAAAAACATGGGGATGTTTAATGTTTCCGGTGAAGTTCTTTGAATCCTACTCCTCACCTCGAGTGACACTGAAATGAGCACAGCTGAGCACAGCACACTCACCAAATCAGATCATTCATCATATCAACTGTAAACCTACACTTCAAAATGAAAAGTCTCAGCTGAGAGCATACCATGCATTCCAGGAACACAAACTGACTTATGACATAAACAACCAGAAGAGTTTCACAGAGTTAAGCACATTGCTTGAGGCTTCAGGGCTTTTTATTAGGCAATTGATTCTTTTTTTTAACCCTATCACCTCAGTGTAGCATGCCCTAGTCCTCTTTCACAGTGTTAACTGACGAGATCATAACATCAGCATGGGAATCCTTCGACAGAGCCCAGTCAGCGAGAGGATTACTTGCACACATGTGAGCTAACACACTCCATATCAGGTCCAACACCTAGTGCAGCGTGAATGAAGGATGTGCAGAGGCATACCCTGCCTGGTGAGTCCACTTGGTGCTCGTGTGCATGTGATTAGTGGCACTGGCTCAGAGGGAGGGACTGGGGGATTCACTACACACAGGTCGGCAGAGTTCAAGGTCAGGGCCGAGAGGATATTAGCGGATAATCGGAAACGCTATGGAGAGGGGGGTGTCTAGTTCCAAGAAGAACAGGATTTTGAGCAAGGCCTTGCACATGAGTCACTCCTGCCAGCAGCGGTTACAGAAGTCTGATTGGTTGTGCAGAGCAGAAGCAGGAAGTGGGCGAACAACTGATAAAACTGGAGTTGTGGGGTTGGGCTGTTTCGCTGGAGACATGTCAGTAGCCTGCCAAAAATCCAAGCTTGTGTTCACAATGCCCCCTCAAAGGTAGTGGGTGAGGCTGCTTCAAAAATGAACATACATGGGCCGCGAGCCTACTCGACTCTGTCTCAGCCTGTTTCAGCTATTGCCAACTCTTCTCCAGACCCATAAAACTAGAGCCTAACCCTACACAACCCTACCGCTTCACATCATTGAAGAGTTAACCTCACTTCTTATGTCATATGGTTCCATAATTGTTTCAGTTCAAGGAACACGCTTTGTTTTTATGGTGAATATTCAAAAGGTCCGTCAGAGCTGTGCTGCCGAATGAAAAAAAAAGTAGGAAGGAGTACAGTAAAGAATCATCTGAATGAGTAATGGCATGTTTACAATCCTCCATAACCAGTCGCGGCTTTATCTGGAGGTTAGACCTAAGTGTGAAAATGTCAGACGCCCCTTCATAGTTTGACCAAAGTTTTCCAGGCCCGTTTCCCTGCATCTGGAAGCGGGTTGGCCACAACTTCTGCAAGTCTTTTTGGACACTGCGGCCAAGCTTACAGGAAACCAGTGAAGAGAGACCAAACAACGCAAACCCTTCCCCAAAAATGACTTTTAACGACCTCAGTAGGGCTTTAGAGCAGTGGTTCCTAACCCTGGTCTTGGAGTACATTTTAGAGATTTCCCTGACCTGCCACACATTAACTGAGGAAGTTAATTAACTAATTAGTTTACTGAATTGTTGAATCAGGTGTTTTATAACAGGAAAAAACATAAAAGCAAGGCTACTCTAGTATCAGGGTTTGGAATCACTAGGTTAAGCAGATGTATCATGCAAGACATTCAGGTCTACACAAACGGAAAACTAAGCCGTGTTTGGTCAGTTGTGGTACATTAGTAGTCAATTGATACGATCTCACAAATACTGAGAAAGGAAGATCTATGCAGATTCTTCTTCCTGTGTTACCCCTGATTTGCTCAGTTGTGTTTTCTCTGCACTAGCACAACCATGGTAACATGTAAAAAGTGCTTGATAATTAGGTGATTAGTTGGTTCAGCAAAATATGCAAGACTGAGGTTTTTGAGGACCACCACACAAACATTACCAGTGCCCTTGTGCCCATGTCTCTTTCCTTCTGTTGCTGAGGCCGAACAGAGTGGACGGAAGATGACTTCCTGCGTGACTCTGGTGATGGTGTAACAGAACCCGCTCTGTTATCAGATGACCAGCTCTCCCAGAAACTGCACTGCGCTCGTCCACCGCCGGGGCCCACCACAGCTTCCACTTCCTCCTTTCCGCCTCTGCTGAGGAGGCGAAAAAAAAAAAAAACTGCACCTCCCACCCTCTGCCGCTGTGTCATCCACATATCTCTCAATGATCATGCAAAGGTAAGTGTGTCAAGGACTCTCCTCCGCTCTGCCGAGGTCCAGCTCCATAATGGCGAACGGGGGCAGGCAACAGAATAACCTCACAGCAATTGGATTCCACCTTACTGTAAAGGAAACTAAGAAGTAGGCCTTACTCAACGTGTGGACAGAGTCTCCGCAGATAAGGACAAGTGGAAGAAGGCCCTTTAAAGAGTGCAATGAGAGCATAATGAGATGAGTTCTCTGATTACTGATAGGGAGGTTCACTCACTGCAGCCCATCTCAGCATCATGGTCTTTAATTCGAACACTTCAAAAATGCTTCGCAACAACCCATTCTGCACGCTGCCCCCGGATAAAATGAGAAAGGATGCCTGCTAGAATGCCTTCAAGGCCAAGCGTTTTGCTCAAGGGTTCAGCTCTAGTCGCACTGTTTTTGTGCATAGTTAAAGTTCCTCCGAAATCACTCTGAAATCTGTAACTCCAACAATACACATGAACCCACACAGTTCAGATCAGGCTCAGATCAGGACATGAATCTGAATTTTCTGAACACAGGAAAGTAGTAACAAGAAATGTATGTTCAGATGCAATTTACCATCAGAGAGCTACTCAGGGTATGAGAGGCTTAACAAGTGTTAAGTCCACACATGAGTGTTGACCATGGGTGTGAGTGTAGAGACGATGCATAAAAACTATTCTGTTAAGAAATTATGTGCAGTCAAAACAAGCAAATCTAAATTGCGCGTGAAATCTATGCCCGGAATTCTAGACAGCTGAGACTTCGTCTACCCAAATCATGAGACTTTACCTTAAATTATTCCCAGTAATTTCTTACGTATTTTAAAGGAAAGTAACATTGATGTTTGCTTTATGGGTGGTGCTCTTAATGTCAGCGCGCGCACGCACATGCACACACGCACATGCGCGCACACACACACACACACTCCTCATAACATTCCTAACCAGGTGCCACGACCCAAAATGACCCCATGGTGTGATTTACTTATATACAAAGTACACGCACTTCAAGTGGGCACAGATACGCGTGTCATTCACACTGCAAGTAAGACACAATAAAGAGTGGCCTCACCCGTGACAAGACAAGAAGCCTTTTCTGTGTATTGTTCAGACACTGGGCGTCATCAGTGAATAAAAATACCCCTTGCGCCCTCCCTGTACCCGCACCACAGAAAACGAGTCAAGCAAGTACGGGTTGGAAATTGTCTGCATACATCCTTGAAGAAAAAAAAAAAAAAAAAAAAAAAGAGAGACATAATGAAAGAGATAAAACAGTTTTCTGTAATGTCTTCATGCACAGGACACCCATACAGACTGCTGATCTAACTCAAGTCATGAGACGCTACCAAAAGACCCTCAGTGAGAAACAGTGAGGGGGATGTGCATCGAGACTGAGCTATAAAAAGTATGAGGAAGGGGTAAGAGGCACACTGGCCACATCTGCCAATGAAAAACATTAAAAGCCTCTGCAGTAACAGGCTTCTGAGATTTCAATTTGAAACTCTGCCACCTGAAATAAAGTAACTTTTTGAATGATTCAGCAATCAAGAGAAGCAACGGCTCTTCATATGTGCTAGACATGCTAGATGACCATTAATAATTATGAGAGTTTAAAATTCTTTAAAATTCAAACTTCATCACCAATCTGCTAAGAAAATATTTAATCTTTTCCAGTCAGTCACATTCTGATGTGAATGCCTAAATGATGACACTTGCTAGCAGTAAATTTAACTCCTTTGAAAGTGTATAACCTCTTTGGGCCATACCTTAGAACAGCAAGGCCTCCGTTTTCCATCTCTACTCCTTCTGCAACTGGGTCAAGCTCTCCCAGCTCAGTCAAGCTAGTCCCTCTCCCTCTCTTCCTCTCGCTCACACTCTCTCCCTGCTCCTTAAAGACCACTAGTCCTCTCTCCTCCTGTCTTCTTCACTTTGGGCAGCAGAGAGAAAGAGTGCAGTTAAAAGCACTTACCAGCCGGACAGAAACGCGTCTCTTTCCTTTGGCCAGTCTCAGTGTTACCCCTACCTGCCTGCCTCCATGTCTTGGCAGGACCCTGCTGTGGAGCAACTGCAGACGGGACACTTCCAAGTGGCCCTTGGTACATAGGCAAGCCCTTGCCTGATCCCACACAGGCAGACACCTACTAACTTCCCCCTCCCCTCACCCACCCACACACCCACTACCCCCACCCCTCTATTTTCAGCCCACTGCTCTGGCTTCACTTCCCCCTCTGCGATTGGTCTGACAGCTACTCACTCACCACACCTCCCCACTGGGATAGGCTGCCGGCTGTTCCCTTTCCTGCATGGCCAAGGGCAAGGCACTCTGGGATATGGATTTCTTTGGAGCTACTTCACCTGGTTCTAGGCCACCGCTCCAGAACTACAAGTCCCAAGCTGTCCACTGTCGCCACCCCCACACCTCAGAGCCTGCTTCAACGTAAGCACTCAGAGCTGAATTATACACTACAGTGTGTTGCTAGCAGGATGCCAGGTATTAAAAGTACAGACCAGCCATCAAGCGGGGCCAGGCATAGCGCAAGATAAAAAAAATGTGTCACTTTCAGAGACAAAGACAAACACCACAAAATTGACAAATGACAAGTCAGTCTAAATGATTGAAAATAACGCAGAAAAAACCTCTGGCACTCTTGACCTAAATAAGACTTTTTAAACCACTGTGAAATATTCCAACACAGCAGGAAAGGGGCAGCAAAAAAAAATAAATAATCCAGAGCCGAAAGCTCTGACACAAGTAATCCATCACAGCTGATTCCCTGTGTAATGACAACGAACCAAAAAGTAAAGCCTGTCACATGCCACTTCTACCTTGTCCCACAGTATTATTTTTGGTTCCTCCTTCCTCTCACACTGTCCCACACCTCCTCTTTCAACCCCCCGCCATTTCTCGTTAAACTGAGAGCTCTAATAACTAGAAGAATGGAAATAAAGTTCAGCGAAGCAATGGCAATACATTAAAGGTAAGCGAAATTAGTTAACTCTGCAGGAAAACAGCAGCTCAAGTCTTTAATGCTCAGCAGCCAACCTCCCCCCCAGCTTCTTGGCTCTTTCTATCCCCCTCCCTCATTCCTTTCTCTTCTCCCTGTGGTCGACAGGCCCTGGACAGACATGCAGGGGGGACAGTTGAGGGGGGGTGTAAACTCACCTGCGATGGCCGTGGTGCTGCTTGTTGTGGCTTCTCTCTTCCCTCCTCTCCTCTCCTCCTCTGGAGCTCTCTCGCTCTCTCCCTCACTCTCTCTCTTTAGCTGTCCCTGCTTTCCAAAGCCCCGTATGCGCTAAACAGGCAGCAGCAGATCAACTCAATTCCCTTCCTGGTTTCTGGAGGGCAAAGAGGTCCCTCCCTTTCTGTCTCTCTCACTCTCTCTCTCTCGCTCTTAAAGAAACAGCATTCCTCCCTTGCTGGTCTCCCCCACACCTCTCTGGGGAATACAGTAAAAATGGTATTACCATGAGACAGTATCAACAATAATTTCTGTCATAAAAGGAGGCGAAGAGCACCAAGAGGCGGTCCGTAAAGTCCTGACACCTTCTCAAAAAAAAAAAAAAAAAACCCCCATCAAGCTCAGCATGACATTTACAGTGAAGTGAGCATGTGCGTTAAAACTATGATTGTAAGGCTTCCTTCTCTTTCTGAAGTGGCTGCACACAACAGTCACACCCACCCATCCCATAGCTTTAGGTCATGGAGTCCCACCCCAGAAACAAGCCTTGGCACATTCCAAAACACTCAGGGTCTGCCAGCAACACCACCCCCCACCATGAACACACTGCTTACACAGCTCACAATATGTAGTCTCTCAAGGGTCTCCAATGGAAGGTACTGTGATTCTTCTACATGCAACTTTGGTCCCAATATTAATCACTTCACTGACTTTAATACTACATTAACAAAGTGAACTTTATACAGCTCAGAAAATTCAAACTCATCCACCAGTTTCACACAAACTGCACAAATGGCCACGAAGACAGAAAATAAACCACAGTCACTGCTCTAGCCATCACCATGGACCTGTTGAGCCACAACCTAAATTAAGACATTGGATTCGACAACTGCATTCATCCTATGGTGGGGAGTGCGACCCCAAAACAACCACAAATGCTGGCCACAGAGCAGTCCAGCAGAAAGCAGCACTCCAGTAAGATACTGAGTCCGGTTTCATACGGGCCCAAAAGAATATTAAAAAACAGAGAAGACAAAACACTCACTCCCCAAGTTTCTTTTTACAGCAACACATAATAGCTTTCATTTTCTTTTTGAATGTATTAACTTTGAATGTGGAGTTCAGGCCAAATTATTATTTAAGCAATTTTAAAATGATTATAATTTTCATTAACTGATACCTTCAGAATTGAAAGCAATTAAATGTGACATATTTTACAATCATTTACATTTGAAGTAAAAAGGCCAGAAGAAAGGGCTGGAAGTGATGTGGTGGCTTATTTTTTCATCATTCAAGATGAAGCCATAATATCAAACTGGCAGGTCATTTGTCAATCTCACAAAAGAACAGCAATGAAAGTACAAGTTTTACACAAGTCGTTACACTGTTTTCATTACGTTCGTTAACCATATTCAACACAGATGAAGCCAGCCACATGAACTCATGGAAAAAATACATTTCCTAAGACCTTTTGTGCAGGTCTGGCATCTTGAGGTACAATGTGGTTTTGAAATAAATTGCAGAGAGAAAATAATAAAGCCTCAAAATAAGACATGGTCAAAAAAGACCCATCATATCAAACCCATCATATTGTGAATTAATGTTAAATAGTTAAGAATAAGCTTGTTCTTAACATATGATGATTAGCCATAAAAAATGATGACCCAAGCCATTAAGTATAAACATTCATTCACAAATAAGTTTTATTCTTGTATTAGAACCGTATTCAACATATTTCATATGATAATAAAATGACTCTTCCCGTTTTCTCTACACACAAAAAAACAAAACAAAACAAAAAAAACCCCAAAACAAAAGAAGGCTATTTCTTTAAGACTGCAGAGCAGTACCACCGGTACTGTAAATATAGTTTTATACATATACGTGTGGCAATGCATTCATTTGGTCGGAGATGAATGCCAGTTTGTGGTAGCAATACAGATCCAACGTTACTGGGTTTGACGTCTCAAAAGAACTGTGATTTTAAGATCATCTTCACTTTAACCAAGACGGTTGGAAGGGATGCTTGCACAACTGTTTTAGTTTGATCTTGCACTGATTTTTGGAGCACCCCAACCCGTGAACATTGAAGGAGAAAGGAGGACAGATAGCAAAGTGCCATCACCACCCAGCGACCCATAGCCAATCAGTGGGCCACTGCGCTCCTTCTGCACAGCAGCAACCCACTAATCGTGCATTTCAATTCATGTCTGTAGCAGTTTCATTGCATAGTACACATCACTTTTAAAAGAACTTGTTTCGTACCATGCAAGTTCTTTATTAATTTATATTAAATAGAGCTTGTTTAGCATGTACAGTTTGTATGCATTCCAATGCAAACACCTGGGAAACATTAGCTGTAATGTGGAGTGTGATCCTGGTTTCAGCGCATATCTTTTTGCAAAGTCACATTAAATGTAACATCAACGCATAATTTAAAACCTCCCCCAAATAAACCATGGTGACAATCATTCCAGTGTCAACATCAACCAAAAAAGTTTAGACAAACAACTCAAGCATCAGATGTAGCATGATTTGTGGGGAATAAAAGAAAAAGAAACATTAAATTCTGCACACCATCATGCCCAAAAGCATCTCCACAAAATAGGCTACAGTTCTTATTGCAGACCGAAAAACCAGTTCCTTCCTTAAGCTGAGCAAACGTTCTGTTTCTGAGGGAAAAGGTCATTAGAGTGGGCAGTTCATCAGTCCATCCAAATGACGTGATTTGTTATTTTGCGATATTCAAATAAAATCAGGTTTACATTTTTTTCTTCTGTGGAAAGATGCTTGAACTTCCTTGAAAAGCACAGTCATGGTAGGGGGTGTCAGAAGTTATGATTACTTACAAAATGGGGGAACTTGCAGCATAAGCGATGTCTGTGTTACTAAATATGTTGGCTTTAAAATGTCTAGGGTTTTACTTTAGCTGAAGATCTGTACTGGAGTAGGCAGTTTGGCCTTGACTTCATTTATGTGTATTTATGGACAGATCTATGCACAAATTTAACAGAAAATAAGTGTGCACTGTAGCCCTCTTTGGTTTGCAACATTGAGACACTAAAGCAAAACAGGCATTTGCACTCTGAAACTGAAAATTTTACCAGACTGTTTTTTTTTTTTTTAAATACACAGTGCAAATATTACTGTGTAGTGCTTAAACAACAGTGCATTATATGATATGATGATGATTACACCTAAAGGTATGGTGAAAATATGCATTATATATTATACACCCCAGTGTTTTATGCCATACCTGAAACGTTCCTGACCAACTCCGCTTTGAAACTTTAGCTGTCCTTTTGAAGCGAAGCAGAAAAAGTGTCTGAACCTAATCTCGTTCAAATTGACAAGTGTGCAAACGACAAACACTACCTCTCAAAAGTACCTGCAGAAAGCATGGCAGCAAAAAGAGAGAGTAAGCAATGAAGAGCAGAGGGTGGATGAACCGGGCTTAACAAGCAGAAGCGAGGAGAAAAGAACGAAAGAGAGGAAAGGAGAGGACAGAAGAGGGGAGGACAGGAGGAGAGAGGTTTATGGTGTGAGTGGCCAGACTGCAGGGATGCGTTCACTCAGAGCTGCGAGTGGGAGTGCTGGGCTGGTTCAGGCCCATGGTTCTGCACAACCAGCCGGCGAAGTCCACCTCCTCCACCTCCGCACGTTTGATAAATGTGTGGCCCTGTGAAAAGCAAACAAGGAGAAAGCTTTGAGAAGTGCTTCATCTACTGCAGACAATTACTAAATAATTAAATAATCAACAACAGTCACCTTAAAGCAATTGTTCAGCCACGAATAAAATGTAGTATTTGCCCCTTTATTCCAAATGTAGTAGTTGAACAGAGTTTGCTTTTTCAGTTTTGCACTAAAGATATCAGGCTAATATAGCTCATGGTAATGTAGTTAAGTACTTATTACAATAGTATGTAGTCTAAGGCCATAGCCACGTTATCACTGTGCACATTGCAATAAAAGACCATCGCACACTTCCCTTAACTGTGTCAAGCTCTTAAGTAATCTCAAACAGAATTGCTTATGTGTCTTCATGCTCTGTGATGGCCACTACTACTGCTTTTTCATTCTACACACTGTTGTCTAGTACTTATAAATGTATTTTAGGCCAAACCACTGCTGTAACACTAAATGCCAAAGTTATTAGTTACCAACGTTATTAACTGCTTATTAGTATATGTACAGACAAAAATGCTTTGTGCTTTCTAATAACCCTTCCTGATCTACAGTCACCAGAAACAAAGAAATAAGATAACAAGCACCATCAACATCTTCAGGTCAGCTCTGTCAGCAGGGTTCTTGATGAGGCTGTGAAACAACAAACAAAGTCAAACTCAAAATCCTTTGGGTAGTGAGAAATGTGACCTCAAACTTAAATCCTTTTAATCATTTTAAAAATAGACGAGGCACAATAGCTGCGCTGGGCTTTTTCATTCAAGTGTAAGATTTCATGCCAATGTGTAAGATTAAGACAATGTAAGAAGGAAAAGAAAATACTTGTGAGTCTACTGGCCAGCCACCTTGCGCAACATCCATCCATGGAAAACTGCAGGCATGCAAGGCAGGGCCTATGACGTGAAATAACACTCACCATTTTGTTACAAAGTCCTGGAAATCTGAGGTGAACACACCATGTGGCAACTTAGGTGGGGGCTGTGGAAAATGGAGGGATGGAAGGAGAAAAAGGGAAAAGAGGTGAGATCGAGGAGCACAGCCAAACAAAAAAATGCATGAAAAAACACATAAGGAACAAAGTTGTGTACTAAGCATTTTCTCTGACCTCATTGACAATGTAGTCCAGTAGCTCAAATATAGCCATGGCTGGCCTGCTGTCCATTCCATGTCCTTTGGGGAAAAGCATTTCACATGAGTCAACTAAAATGGCTTATATAGAATTCTCCAAGGTGCAAAATCTCTGCAGAGTACCTTATAGATAGCAATAATGTATTTTTCCTTGAATTAAGTTCTCACAATTATAATACAGGATGGACCAAATACAGAGGTTTTCATTTATTCTGATACAATGTAGCACAAAATAGCTAGCAGGGAGAAATTTTAAAAATACTGCCAAAAATACTTTAATCCAATGTTAAAAACCTTCAAGACGTCAACACACTCAAGGCAAAAGCCAGAATTAGTTAGTTAATCAAATTATAAAAAATTGATTAATAGAAATACGAATTAAATGCAACCCTTTTTGTCTACACCAAAACGGTCAAGAAGCATATTTTGGCAATGATTTGATAACGATATGGTTATTCATCTATAATAACTGAAGAACACAATACAGCACAAAACTTAAGAAGGAATGGTCTCACCACTTATGGGTCGTCCAGGAGGTCTCGGCCTTGGGGATGTGCTGTGGCCCTCCATCCCAGCTCCATCCAGCACGGGTCGGCCAAATATGGCCTCCAGCTCCTTGGCGTCGGGTGGGGGGATGGGGTAGCGGCCGATGGCCAGCTCCACCAGCGACAGTCCCATGCTCCACACGTCCGACTGCACAGAGTAGTGAGTGCCCTGGAGTCTCTCCGGCTGTCAAAGCAGAAAAAAATGAACAGTGTGAAAGCACGTCAAAAGCAGGAGCGACTCGCCCAGTGTGGAGGAGTGGGCTGAGCTGGCAGCAGTAGTCCCTGTGCCCCATGCTACTGTGCTGGGCATGGGTTCAGGTCCTGGCAGGGGTTGGGCTAGAAGGTTGAGAGAGAGAAAAAGAGAGAGATAGACAGAGAGAGACAGAGAGAAAGAAACCTGACTCACCGACATGTACGAGCGTGTTCCCACGAAGGAATTGGCCATGGAGTCGATGAGCTGGCCGCTCACGCCAAAGTCGCACAGCTTGATCTCACCACGCGAGTTCACCAGGATGTTGGAGGGCTTGACATCTACAGGGGACAAAACACGAGAGAGAGAGAGACAGACAGACAGAAAGGGACAGAGAGAGAGAGAGAAAGAATATGACCAGGTGAGATAGAGGGATGAAGAGGTATAAGAGGAGCAGAGAGGCTAAGAGTGCCAGATCCCAAATCCCACCACCTGGCCTTTTCCTCCAGGTTCACTTTAATCCTCTTCCTTCATTCCAGAAAGACATTACATTTTGTTTATGGCTGACATAAGTGCCCACATTTTCACTCTCATCAATTGTCAAACTGCTAAAGATGCATAAATATCACAAGAGGTACTGACTCTAGCAGTGATACAAAAATGGACAAAATGTGTAGTGTTGGCACTCAAACATAACATTTTAAATAGTATTTAAATGGTTTAAAAATACAGAATTTTCATATAAATATACTTTATAAACCTGTGTATGTTGTGTGTCGTACATTTTCTTAGTCACTGAGGTTCACTTATAACATTTGTGCAGTTTTATGGATCAAAAATGCAAAGAAATAAGCATAGGTTATTTTTACATGACCATTATTTAAGTGTTGATCCCTCAGAATGAAAGAGGCTGCTCGCAAGATCAGGGAGTATAATTAAGTCTCTGTTCTGACTGCTTTTTACACAAGCTGACATATTTACATTTACAGCATTTGGCAGATGCTTTTACACAAAGCAACTTCCATTCCCTACCTACAGGGGCCAGTTTCCCTGGAGCAACTTGAGGTTAAGGGTCTTGCTCAGGAACCCTGTGGTGGAATCGAACCCTCTTGGTCAGGAGGCAGGTATCCTACCCACTGAGCTACCTCCACCTCACATATGGAAATACATCGGTTACTGTGGTTACTGTGTATGTGTTCTTCCAAACATATTTGTGAATTTAATGTATTTCTTAAAAACTTTTGAAGTCATGGTAAGCACATTCTTCTTATTATTGGCATCACCTTGTGCCACACAAATATGGTCATCTTAAAATTAAAACATAAGAATTTGAAGAAACTATTATCTCATGACTTCCACCAAATCTTCACCTACATCTGTAACATTATTAAATTGTAAGTCATTCTGCATAGGAGTGCCTGCAAAACGCAGGTATTGAACACAACCAGCTCATGGAACACACCAATCAGTCATAACATTAAAAACACTGTCTAGTGAAATAGACCACATTGAAAATCTTGTTGCAAGAGGTGGGACATATTAGGTGGCAAATAAACAGCCAATTCTTGAAGTTGATGTGTTGCAAGCAAGAAAAATTAGCAAGGGTAAAGATCTAAACAACTCTCACATGAATTAAATTGGAATGGTTAAACGGCTGGATCTTCACAACAGGTCCAGCGGAATGTTCATAGTATGCAGCAGTCAGTACTAAACAAAAGTGGTCCAAGGAAGGATGACCGGTGAACCAGCAACTGGGTCATGGCTCACTGATGCACATGGGGAGCGAAGGCTAGTCACTCTGGTCTGATCCCACAGAAGAGATACTGTAGTACAAAAGTCTGAAAAAGCTCATACTGACTAAGACGGAAAGGTGTCAGAACACATCACAGTACATCACAGCTTGCAGCAAATGTGGTTGTTTAGCTGCAGACTGTTCGGAGTGTCCATGCTGACCCCTGTCCACCACCAAAAGTGATTACTATGGGCATGTGAGCATCAGAACTAGAGCAGGGACTAATGGAAGGAGGTGGACTGGTCTGATGAATCACATTTTCTTGAAGGTTGGGTCACTTACCTGGGAAAGAGATGCACTAAGGAAATAAGGCAAGACAATAGCGGCAGTGTGATGTTCTGGACAATGTTCTACTGAGAAATCTTGGATCTTGGCATTCTTCTGGATGTTACTCTGACATGCACCACCTGCTTGAACATTGCTGAAGACCACCACCACCCTTCATGACAACAGTATTCCCCAATGGCGCTGGACTTTTTCAACCAGATAATAGGCCCCCCACACGGCAAATATTGTTCAGGAATGGTTTGAGGAACATGGCAGAAACTTGGTGTTGACTCGGCATCCAAATTCCCCAGATCTCAATCTGATCATGCCTCTGGTGGGATGTGCTGGACAAACTAGCTGATCCAGTTCCCAACTGACATGACAAAGGATCTGCAGCGAACATCTTGGTGCCAAATACCACAGCACACCTTCAGAGGTCTGATGGTGCTGTTTTGCACCATATAGTGGAGGCCAATATAATATCAAACAGGTAGTTATGGCTGAAAATGCTTTATAATAATGTTACATATCATAAAGAAATAACTGATATTAACAGCAATAACTATGCTAATTAAAAACTTTTGTGACTTTTCTACTTAAGTGGCTCCCTTTCCAAGCTAGAACTTTTCTAGGAGTCCATCAGAAGCCCCTCTAAAGCATTGTCACCCACTGGATGAGCTTGGAAGGACTGAGTGAGTGAGAGACAGGGAAAGAGAGGTGATGCAAAAGAGGGAGAAGAAAAAGAACAGAGGGGGTTGCAGGGTGCGGCTGCCATGTAATCACATCTGAGAGGCCGTAATTACCGGTCAGGCTCCCAGACAGCTCACTGCTCACTCGCTAGCACTCTCTGCCACAACAGCACAACTACAGCCCTGAGTCTCCTTCATGAGCTCCTTCAGCTCCAGCCTGGCTCATCCAGGCCCTTAAACAGCCCCACCGACCTCCAGGCAGCCATTTTGGGATCACTCTTAATCTCACTTTTACATTATGCTTAAAAAACAAAATGGTAACCAAAAGCTACTACTGCAGATAGCACAGGCATTTCATCATTTCTGATGATGATCATTTTCTTCAACAGACATTCTTGGTAACATGGCAGCACTAACAGTTGCCAAATAAAGTAACTGTCATTAACACCCACCGTCCACGTTTTTTCAGCAGAAAGTCTTACCAGACAGAATGTAAAGACTGTAGATATTACAAGGATGCAACTTGTAAGTTCCTTTAGAAAGAATATTGCTAAAGATATTTTTCCAGGCGTATTTTTCAGGTGTAGTTTAGCTGCTTACTCCCCACACACAGCTTATACTGATTATTATAACATTGTTTTCGTAGTAGTTATTGAAGTAACTTTGTGTTTTTTGAGTTAAGCAATCAAGTTCCAGTTAGACAAAAAAAAAAACCTGATGGGTCACTTCCAACTTAAGTGAAATATAGGTTTTAAAGCTGTTTTAGCAAAATGAATATGCTATATGAAGAATGAAGAGACAATTACATAAACAAAGAATTCATTCCATAGTTAAGCACTAAATAACTATCATGGGAAATAATGATAATTATCAAATGATAAAAGTTTTAACAAATATAAAGAATACAAAGTTTAACTATCTAGCTTCAATATTGCATAGTTTTGCATTCTAAGCCAGATGTTGAGTGAGAAAACATGAGAATGAAATAAACACCAAAGTTGCAGCCACATAAACAAATGAGAAAATGGGTAAAACCCATTTTAAGTGGCCTTAAAAATTTGGTTTCCACCTCTACAATTTTCCAGTTTAAACCACCGAATTTGGAGTGGCTTTTCAGCCTGCCAGCCAAAAGGTTTCACAATTTCTTTGTCTGTTTACACAGACTCCAGATCTGGAACCACAATTGTAACACAAAATAATACTGACGAAATACTGACAAATTAGTTTCACCTTACTGCAGTTGCCTTGTCAGCTGTCACTTGTGCAGTTTATTTTTCAAGTTCCTGAAAATCACTACTTGCATCTTATATGAGGCAGAAGCTAAATTTGAGGGCCAGGCAAAAAAAAATGTGAAACTTGCATGACCAGTAACAAGCAGCTTCATAGTGACCACCTTATAAACATACAAATGCAGAGGCCTATATTTATAATATAGTACAAACATTCTAAACAAGTAATGACACATGAGAGATCAGGCTACACATTTAATTCTTGGTCTTGACTTCAGTACCACTTCAGTACCACTCTGTGTTTTTGTTATAGAGTAGCGGGCAGTAAACATCAGTTAGGTGATATATTTTTATTTTACACCCTTTTCACAGCTATAACTCGCCAGAGGGTTAAGTTTCAACACTCAACATGACCAAGGACTGCCAACTTTGACAAGAAAGGTAATTTGACCCACGTCATGTGTCTAATTACTATTTAAACTGTATGGTGTGGACTAGAAATTGGGCGTAAAAAATAACTGTTGCACGAATAGTGTCCGAGAACGCTAATATTCCTAAAATTATACTGTATATCATCTCTGCTACTGCATCTAAATCCAGCATAGACGTGGCACGATATCAGCTGAAGAGGAGACCTCTAGGAAAAACTATGCTACACTAAATATAATTTTAGTTTGTAAAGCCTGGAATGGGAACACAATGTGTAATATGAGTTGTCTATTACAGTACTTATTGTGTACAGAGAGAGATTTTGTGATAAATGACTAAATGTACAATACATTTCAAAATATACATCAGTCCTTGTATTATTAGATAGAACTAATGTTTCTCAATTGAAGTAACGTTAGTTCAACTGTCAGATGAAATCTCATATTTCCAAATATGTGGGTGAAAAAAAGACCTGCACTCACTTTATATATAATCAAACTACACGTCTATTGTAAATAATGCACATTGTGATTCATGCCCCTACTCTCCACAAGATTTGAATATGCTGATTTCCGAGCCCAGCAATGCAGCGTTGACTAGCGCGTGTATGCACATGAAGATTTACTGACATTAGCTTGGAATGTTGGTCTGAAAATACCTCTGTGCATGATCTGGTGCTTCTCCCGCAGATAGGCAAGACCTCGGAGTACCTGTGAAAAAATTGATCATCCATTTTTTTAAAGCCCAAACTGTACATCTACAGTAGTTGCTTAAACCATGTAGCTTAAATTATAATTAATATGGCATTTGTTCATTAATGATAATCTGTAAAATGACATTTTTAACCAACTCAAGGAGCTTGTTCTAACTCTCATAACTAAACATGAACGCAAATTTTATTTCCATAGCAGTTACTCACAGCAGTTGCTAACCTTATTATTAAGCAATTACTTAATAAGGTTAGGCTTAAAAATTTTATTGACTAAATGTAGAATACTTAGAAACACTTCTGGCATTTTAACTGCAGAAAATGTGTCCATTACTTAAAAACAAATTCAAAAACTCTGTATCAAAAAACAATAGCAGAGTTGAAGGTGCAACCCAAGGGTATGGACAAAATCTCTTGGAATGTGCATCAGTCAGATTTAGTTTACTTTGTGCAATACAAGGTGGTGTCTACTGGCCACAGTGCATGACAATTTGCATAATTATTCTTTAAGATGTTACTGCTATCAATAATGTGTTCATTCTTGAACATTACCCACAATCTTTATCCGGCTAAATGAAATTTATTCAGTTAACAGCACAAGTATAGCTTTGCTCTGATGATGCTTCAGTCAAATGTTAAACTATCATGCCACATGCATTGCATGGTGAGAACATTCACATGCCACAGTGACCACTGTTACTACAGCATTTTAAAAAGGAACAAGAGGGTTTACATGATTTTTTCAACTACTGGAATAGTGAGTAAGAAAAATTGACTTATACTCACCGCAATACTAACTTTCCCTAGGATTTCTTCTGGAATTCTTCTAGCTTCTTTCAGCACCTGATCCAAGGAGCCTCCATCCTGTAAAAAAAAGATACTACTTTTTAAAACCTTACTACAGAGTGCTGTTAATGAACTTTACAATGAATTGATTTTGCAGCAGAAAAAAAGCATACATCTTGGCAGAAGCCTGTTACATGGTTAAATGTGAATCACTACATAGCTACAAGTGGCTCCTTTCACAGTATGATATATAACAGCATTGCATTCTATCCAAGACCAATTTAACTGATTGAGCAAGCTTTCAACTTTAAAGGGAGCAAAGCTGTTAGTGTTCAAGGACTCAAGGTCTATGAAAACGATGTGTCTTCAACTGCCAACCTTCTAACAGGAGCATCAACATCCTCTCACTCACCATGTGCTCCATGCAGATACTGATCTCTCCATCACTGTAGAAAGCTCCATAGAAACCCACAATGTAGGGTGAGTTACACTCATGCAGCACCTGCAGCTCTCGTATAATCTGGTTCCTGATGGCTGGTTTAATTTCCAAATGTATAAGCTGCAGGGAACAGTAAGTAAAGTCACTCAGTTCAGCATTCTAACAGGATCAGCAGAAAAAAACAAGTCCCATATGTTGAGTGGGACAGGTCTTCTTTTGGGTGCCATGACTGAGTGTAACGATAGGGTGTAATGGAGTAACAAAATAGTGTTAAAACAGTGCATCAAAATGCTAACTTTTAACACCAAAACATCCCTCACTATCCATCTTGCAGAACGTGTGTCTTAATTTCTGTTACTCACAGATACTACAAGCAGTAATCAGAACTAAGCATATGGGTGCATCCCCACAGAGTAAAATGAGCAAGATGTCAGGATGTGTGTATCATTTATACACTTACACTTAATAAACAACACACAACTTTATGTTTTGTTTTGAGAAAACATTAGAAATACAATACAAATGTAACAAACTGGTTTTGGATGTAACAATATACACTAAGTGCAGTTTAATGGATGCAAAAATTTATGTACGAATTTCATCAAAATAACCACCCTTTGCCTATATATATATATATATATATATATATATATATAATTTTCACACGTGTTTGTGTGTGCGTTTAAGTGATCTGAACCGAACACGTCATTGAACCTGCAAATATCTGTACAAGTCACTACTTTGCTCACCTTCCTGGCCATGACCAGTCTTGAGGGTTTGTGGCGGACCTTGTGGACCACACCTCCGTTGCCTGCCCCCAGTTCACAGATGGGGTCGAAGTCGTCATCTTTGAGCTCTCCCACCTGAGCTTTCTGGGTGAGGAAAGCTTCGAGACGCTTCCTCTGCTGCTCGTCCAGATCGAGTTCCCCCAGCTTCTTCTGCAAGGCCTCCAGGTTGGCTCTGAGGAGCAGAAACATAGGCACATTCGTACAGCATTCTTACTTTCTTAAAGTACAGAGACTCCCAGCACTGGCTGACACTCACTCTGAGGCAGCGTCGATGCTGGTGGTCGGCTGTCCCTCTCCGGTTGGTGTTATGTTAAGCGGGACGGGTCTTCTTTTGGGTGCCATGGCTGAGTACAAGAAGATAGCTTAATTTACTTTAGAAAGGGGGGGGGGGGAGCAACGGTGGCGTTACCTCGGCCTGCAGAGGGGAGATAGTTACTGTGTGGCCGAAAAGTGACGGTTAGTAAAGGGACTTAGTCTTCCATGTCTCCGGGATCTGAAGAAGTAACATCAACGACGAGAAGGCTAGGGAGAAGCTCTTGTCCAAGCAGGCATTTGGAGAGCAGCCTGGCAGAAGGATCTTTAGCGTGAGGAGTGAGGTGGAGCTGATGAACACATCGCTGTGAACCTTCTTCATGTAAATGTTTAGCTTTTAGCACCACAGGAGCCTCTGCTGCACAAAAAGCTCAAAATAACGGCTCCGTGAACCTGTCCTCTCCTCCAGCCGCGGCGGAATGCAGTAGGAAACGCCTCCCTCTGGACCTGTGACTGTCTGGAGACTCCGCTCTCTAATATTTTTACAAAAATATAGAAAAATTTATATGAGTGTAAGAAAATCTGTTACAGGAAGAAGCTCCCGGATCAGAAAGGAAGGCTTCTGTAACCTCGCGAGATATCGCGAGAACACCGCCCTTTGCATTTGCTTAAATATCTTTGTTATTAATAGTAAAAGTGCAATTTTATGGCTGTGTTCGTATTAACGACGAGGTGTTATGTGTAGTATTTATTTATTTGTGAAAATAGCAACCTGTTAAAATGTAACGAAGTCAACACCAGTAAATCCCATTGAAATACACTATATGATCAAAAGTATTGGGACGCATGACCATAACCACTTTCACTGTTCTTAGAAGGCTTTCCACAAGATTATGGGGGGTTGTGGAAATTTGTGCCCATTCATTCTGTATAGCATTTATTAGGCCAGGCACTGATGTTAGACAAGAAAGACTGGCTCACAAGCTCCGTTCCAGGTGTTGGATGGGAGTTCAGGGCTCTGCGTGCATAAATTTGGAAGTATGGTGTTGTCACACACATGTACTTGTCCTTCCTGCCAGTTGACCACACTGTCTCGGAACACTTTTCAGAGTGTTTAAGAAAAATATACACATGAATGAAGGATCACCAACTACAGCTTAATCTAGCCAAGTCAGAACTTCTTTATCCCAGCCAAACCTTCTATTAATCGTACAATTAATATAAGACTTGACTTGTCACAGCTATCTTTCTTTGACCACATTGCACCTGTCTTTCAGTCATGTCGCTTCACCTTGACTCAGTATGCCAGGAGTGTCCAGCTCCAGTCCTATATATTTAAAGAGTGGGCGAGATTTCTTAATCAATGTTACACTTTTGCTGTTCACACTATGCACCTGTTCATTGCTATTAGTCTGGTTTTGGGCCTCTGTGTCCAATTCCACACTTTTATTGTAAAAATACATTGCAGTAAAAATCTAATATATTTTATAAAGGTAAAGGCTAATTCGTACAATACCTTTCCCACCTCTGCTGCTTATTTCAGGCCAGTTATGTCATTTTGCAAAAAACTCTCAATTATTCCAAATCATTCACCAGCAGGGTTTAAAAATAGCCCTCAACTTCAAATGCATTTGACATCTCTGTGAGATGGAGTACATATATGTAAAGTACATATATGTTAATATTTCAAGAACACTTTTAGATTTCAAATTGAATCTAGCTAAATATTGTGGTGAGACAGCTATGATGCAAACCCTCCAAAATTTTTATAGTCCCATTTTTGGAGATAATCTAAGCCCTTATTCTTACATTTTCCCCCTGAATATCTCAATGAACAACCAAATTAGTTCTAAGTTGAGAGCAGCAGAAAAGCTTGTAGGTAAAATTTTATTTGATCAGGGTTCAATTAACATAAATGTTAATGCGAATAACATAACAGTTCAATTGTACACCCTAAAAAAATGTTAAAGTTGCACTATATTCCATTCTGGGAAAGTACATTGTGACCTTTCAAAGGCTTGGAGTCAACACAGAATAGTCAAAGTAACAAAGTAAAAAAAAAGAAAAAAAGAAATATATATATATATATATATATATATATATAGTTTTGATTTAAGAGTTGTTACTTGTACACTCTTGAAAATATTCTTTTTTTATTATTAAAAATTGTGCATCCATATTGATGGATGAGTGGTGGTTCTGAACACCATTGCCAACCTTCAACCAAAAAAAAGTTTGTAGCTGTTCAGAATAGAGCTGGAGTGAGGAGTTCATTAGTTTGGGTTCAAAAATACAGTTGATCATGTTCTCTGTTGTAGTTACACCACATTTATTACCTCTTTATGTGAAGGAGGACAGGTTTAAAATCAAGTAATTTTCAATATGATTCACCAGGATGCCGAAAGAAAAAAAACGTACCAGATCCTTTGACATGCTTTAGGCTGATTCATACATTTAGAAACCATTGGGGCATAAATCCTACAATAATAACACTTCTATGCTTTATGTACCAAAACAAGCCAATTCTTGCTGACCATAAAAATTTAGGATAACACATCACTTGTGTTTACTCACTATATACAGTAAAACTGATTAAAAAATGGTGTAACATTTGATTTTCCTTGATGCTGGCCCTTGAAGTAAATGATTGAAGAGTTTGTTGCATTGTTAGATGGTTCAATAACATACAATAAGCATAGAGGGATTACTGGCCTAACCCATTAGTTTCGCTCCAGCACTCTTGCCTTGAATAACTGGATTAGGTGTGTTAGATTTGGGCTGGAACTAAACTTTGTAGGTCAGTAGACCTCCAGGGGCAGGGCAGGGCAGGTTTTAGTCTTTCAAACCTCCAATACTGCACTCCACCTCTGAACCTGAGTCATATCACTACCTGACAATCAGTTCAAAAACATGTTGCCAACAACTGGGACAACTTAATTTTTGTGGGTTGGAATCTAAAATTCTGCTCTCTCTGAACATGAATCTCATTTCAAATTACTACCCGCAGCCTAATATTTTACGAGTCACCCTCATGCCACCAAAACAGCTCTGACCAGACCCACCTTTGGTGTCTGGTAGTAGGACGTGGGCAGCAGATCCTGTAAATCCTGTAAGTTGCATGGTGAGGCCTCCATGGATAGGACTAGTTTGTCCAGCACTTCCCACAGATGGACAATTGGATTGAGATCTGGGGAATTTGGAGGCAAAGTCAACTCTTGTGTTATGTTCCTTAAAACATTCCTAAATAACATTTGCAGCATGTCAGGGTATAATATCCTCTAGAAAGAGTTCACAGCCATTTCGGAATACTGTTGCCATGAAGGGGTAACATAAACACATGAATGCAGGACCAAAGGCATCCTAGTTGAACACTGTCCAGAGCATCACACTGCTGGCTTGCCTTCTTCCCATACTGCATCCCAGTAGCATCACTTTATTGTGTAAGTGGCCAGTCTGTTACTTCGCAGCAAGCTGTGAGTGACCGTTTGTTGTGACATCTTTCCATTAGAGTCAGAATGACCTTTTTTTGTACTATAGAAGCTCTTCTGT
>JBBPDC010000038.1:10492511-10506554 GCA_037974485.1 Hemigrammopetersius urotaenia
GGTGCCTAGCGGTCTTGGGGATCGAACCTGGACTTTCTGGTCGCAGGGCGGATGCCTTAACCACTAGGCCACCCAACCCAACGGCGCTCCATCACACCAGAGAACCGTTGCAACTGCATTACGGTTCAATGGTAGGGGTCTTTATTTTTATTCTAGTCTGGCAATAGCATGGTGACCTGGGGCTCATGTGCAGCTACTCCAGTAATGCCAGTATGCTTTTTTACAGACATAAAAGCTGCGTGTGTGGGTGTTTGTGGTTTGACATACAGTGTATTGTTTATGCTGTGTACCGTACTGTGCCAACAGAGAACATTATTTCACAGAAACTGATCAAACAATGTATCTTGTCCATGTGTTCTCAGTTGCAAAAAAAAATTGTTTAAGCACATACTGAATAGTAGCTGCAAGTACAGAGTTCTGCTTTGGAAACAATATCTGCAATTAATTTGTTCATGAGCAAACATCAACTACACAGAAAACTTTAAATATAAATGTTCTTGTGTCATGTATGGTTCTGGTTATGTATATCATACTTTGAAGCACACATCTGATTTCTTTTATTTGTTCATACTTGCTAAACATTTTTTACCATGAGGTGCATACACACAGACACACAAAAAACACACACACAAAAAAAAAAAAAACCAAACCAAAACTTACATATATCCACCACAGGATACTCTGGGGTGCGGCTGTTTTCCCGCTCCCTCTCCTTTTCCTTGTCATCCCTGATAGGTCTCCATGAACCATCGGTCAAATACTCAATCTCCTCCACATCCTCTGTCTCCTTCAGGATCTCAGAGAGTAATCTGGACAAAGAACAGCACATTTCAGTTTGGGCTACAAATATTATATTGTAATTATATTGCAACTGATATGCCTTACAGTGTTGTGATATTTAAGTTATATTATTAGGGCCAATTGATTTACAGATCACACAGATTCATGTACATGTTAAATATGGTTTATATTAGTAAACCATATAATGCAGGCAGTTATGCATCCTTGTGGCTCAAACTTAAACTTACCCATCAATAGTGAGCAATTCAAAGGGAGCAGGTTTGTCACACACAGGACAGGTCCAGGTGGGTTTCTTCTCATTCATTTGTAAGAAGAAGACCGCATCAAAACACTGTAGATGGGCGCAAGTAAGTGCCCGACATGGCACCCCCAAGCGCATCTTTACAAGCTTCAGAGAAACAGAGGCACACATGCATCATTTATACTTAGGACAGGTGTCCTCAATATTAATGTTCAAGTAGCATTTTAAAGCTGTTAAAGCAAGAAAAATGTTTACACAGATTAAAATAGTTAAACCCCATAAGTGAAGGTTTTTTTTTTTAGCTGATCTGGTCATTTTTGCTGAGCCAGGTATATGTTGGCCCAAGAGCAGGAAGAAAGTGTTTGTGCATCTATTTGGGTGTGTTTTGAATGGACAAATATATTTATGCAAAACAATTAAACCCTGCTTAACCACTGACAAGTTTCTTAGGAAATATGAAATGAAAAATGAGAGAACAAAAGACATACTGGGCAGATGAGAGAGACTCTCAGTCCTGTAGTGGCAATCTCACTCTCAGGATCAAAACGCAGCTTGTCCTGGACTAAAAACAAACAAAGAAAGCAGTGTACAATTAAATCCAGTCAATTACAACCAATTTTAGAATCGCCACACATGAGGATCAACAACCATGTTTTTAACTTCATAGCAAATATCGCAGATATGCCAAAACTCTTAATAGTTGAACATTCTGGATTTGTGAAACACACCTCAAACTATTTAATATTTTTAATGGTCATATTTTGTCTAGATCAAGAAAAAGAAAACAATGCAATCCCAGTGTAATCTGCAGTTCTAAAACTAATATTCCAGGTCTAAAAAGAGCTAAACAAAGAAAACATGGCCTCAAGAACACAGTTGTCACTTATTAAAAGGACATTTATAATCCTTTCCTTTTTTTAAGGAAATACAACAGTGTGGCAAGATATGTTGGTTGGGTCCAATTCACCAATTTGGGGAAGCTGTAAAAGGAAAACATAGTTGTAGACCACAGAAGAAAGAAAATGCAAAGTAAAGCAAACAAAAAGTGTGGAAACAGAACTCACAGAACTATGAGAAATGTCACAGTACTATAAGAAATAAGCTGAACAAAATGGGATTTAGATCCAGAACTGCACTTTAACAGAAGAAAACAAGGTCACAGTGCTCTAAAAACGAAGCAATCATCGAGAATGGATGAAGGCGATTTTCAACGATGAATCACGAATCTGCATTCACAAAGGAGATGATGCTGGAGCTTTCTGTCTGTTGTTGTTTCTCATGAAACATAATGACTGAAGAAAACAATCTAATATCCCCACTCATTTGTGATCTATAGCTGCATGTCAGGTAACGCAGCAGGGAAGATTGCAATCACTCAGTTAATTCACAAGTGTACACTGAAATGTGACACTTTCCTCACAACACTGATAGAAAATAGGTTTGGTGATGGAGTCATTTTTCAGGATGATGATATTTCACCACAGAGCACAGGGGCGTTAAACACATTCCTTCAAGAAAAGCGTATCAGCGTCAATCAGATTTGAAACTCAGAAAGACAACAGAACTACTTGATGGTGAATATTTTGACCTGAAACATACACACACCATTAACGAATATAGCGTAATTAAAATTGTCATGTTTCCCAAAGCCAAGTAACTCAATCCTCAAAGTGTGGCAATTCAATCATTTTTGCCAGGGGTGGTCTCTCTCTTTACCATGCTCATGGACCAAAATAGCACTAAAAGTCACTATACGGCCTCCTTCATTAAAGCATTGCTTAGTGTGCACAACATTATTACACAAGTGCCAGATTTATTCACTTACTGCGTTCACGACATCGCTCTGCGCTCTCCACTGAGCAGTGCTTCAGCTGGTTGAAAAGTTCTGCAGACGTGTAGACCCTCACCAGATACACAGCTACAGAATACCGCTGCAAATGGGCAACAGGACGAGCAGCTCACTTACAACTCACTCACAACTGTTACATACAACTGTTAAATACACGTTTACATCATTTTCGGTGGATTCATTTTCCCCCACCACCTGACTGACTGTATTAAGGTCAAGATAAATTAGGCAAAATCAAGTTAAAAGCAGCATAAGAACAGACGGCAATAAAGGTTGGGTTTCTCAAGCGCGTTTCAATATTAAAAAAAAAACATGATCATCAATAACATTGATTGTGGGATAAAATCTACATGCTGTGTACTTAGAAAGCACTCTTCCAATGTCTGCTGGATACATTCAGTCATTCTGTCAAATTTGCAACACCCAACAGGAAGCATAAGTACCAATATGGCTCCTATTATAAAATGGCAGCTCATTATTTAAATAATTGAATAATAGTAAATGTGATTATAAAATTTCATTATATAGTTATGTGTCAACTAGTCACAGCCGAAGTGTTAAGACCACACTGACCGAGTGTGCTACGGTATATGAAAAACAAAACAATGAAAGTGTACCAAATATGTCATGTATTTATTAATATTATTAATTCCTGAAGATAAAACACATATAAAAGACAACACAAACTTGTGTTTAAGATCAGATGTGAACTCAGTTACTACACATCAAGTGATGTAAAAATGACTGTGTTGTTATATATTACTAACAGTAGATTTTCTGTTTTAGTAACACTCACAAAGGAACTACCCCTTATGGAGAACTGTCTTTACAATTGCTTGCGGATACCCTGTTTATCAATCAAACTGCAAATGTATCACTTCGTTGTATAATCAATTGTGATATCAAGACTGATCATTTTTGGCTGAACATTTCAAATTTAAACATAATAATGTACCATTTTTGAAACAACTCAATTCAGTATCATTCTCTATTGTCTTCTAACAATATACCTTTCCGAAGTTCCCCCATGTGATCGTGACTCTGTTGGTGGCTGTGGACAGATGTAGCCACGGGGTGATGTTTATCGGGCGACAGGGGCGACGAGGCTCTACACCTGGTTTATTTGAAGGGTAGTAGCCCTAGAAAGGACAGTGGCAAATAAATAAATAAATAAATAAACACAGGAAACGAAAAGAAGGGGGGGCGGCGTCCACAGTACAAAGTAGGATATTGAGGATATGGCACTCTCTTCCCTTTTTAACCAGTAACTTTACATTGAAAGAATAAACAATGACTTGCAAGCATGAATGCAAGCACTACTTCTAGAAGGAACTTTCATGTACAACTGGGAAGACTTGAGTCATGAAATCATAAGGCATAAACTAAACTTAAAAAAAGGTTTATCACTGTAGAAGTCAGTAAGATGAAGGAGAGCTTAATTTACTTGCTCCCACAAAATTAAATGCACCATTCCACAAAAGTTCCCTAAACACAAGTTCAAGGAATGACCATAAATATACTTACAGGAACATGACAGTAAGACTGATTCACTTTAACAGCAATGTTGGGGGGATACTGGTCCTCCTGAACACCAATGGAGTCTGTGTAACAGATTCTGAAATAGACCAATAACAAGGAATATTAATTCTTCCACAGTACTTTTTCTATGGTATTGTTTTCATACAGTTCTGATTGAACAGTTTGCCACAATTTTCTTTCTGAATTCAGCACCACAAGCTATAATACTTACCTAAGAACCACTTGGACCGATTTGACCCCTGGGCGAATTTCACTGAGAACACAGAAGAAAAGAAAACTTATTTTCCATTTGATTTTATATGCCAGGAAATGTCCAGTAATCTGTCAACAATCCATTTTATCTAGTAAACTGTCAACAATTGATAAAAGGGACCTACCCAATAATTTATTTATTCCCTGCAAACACTCACCTTGAGTTTCGGATCTGATCCACTTGGCTCTGTGTTAATTCAAAAACGCACTGACTATCCTGTAGCTTCTCACTGTTCTGGGCAACTGCAAAGTATGGCAAGATTGGACAGGGTCTAACGTCAGCTTATGGACCTCTAATTGGCAACAAATACGTCAGCGAAAGAAACTAGTGACACTTGAAGAAACATGGCTTACTTAGCTCCGTGGGTGGCAACAATGTTTCTAGGTTATGGTAGAAGGGCAAGGACACTAGTTTAACTTCGGCTGCAGGTGGAGCGGCTAGCTTGGGCATGCCATTGAGGTAGTCTGTGCCCTGGGTTGTGCCTCGGGGGGTGGTGCTGAGGGTGGGGTAGGAGACCGCCGGTACCCCATCTGGGCGCCGTGCAGCTAGCCATCCAGACGCCTTGGGAAAGCGTGTCTCGTAGAGCTGCCGGACATTCTTCAGCAGCTCCGGGCTGTATTCAGTCTGGACCAGTCTTAAGGCTCGACCCACCAAGTCCTGCTTTAGCCCACTTTTACTGCGTCCCATGGAGGCCAGCAGCGTCTGCAGGTCAGACACCCGGAAACTCTTCACCATGTTCTGGCCACAGGGAGAATAAAAAAAAGAAAGAACACACAAAAATGGTCACTCAAAGGAGGAATAAATGGAACAAGGTTCCACTGTTGCCTTAAAATGAAAACAGGTCATAACGTTAAGTTTATAAAACTGCTTGCATGATCCTCTCCATGCATGTTGGAGATCTTTTGCCTCCAAAAAAATCAAATGCTTATATGCGGCTTTCTTCTGCTGATCCACTTGACTTAAAACAGGCTATCCTGTCTAAGCAACCAGCTTTTAACACTTTTTTGTGGGCAGCTGGTAGCCTAGTGGTTAGCAAGTTGCCCCCGACATAAGAAGACAGTGGGTTCGAATCCCATAACTTTGGTAACACCACTGAGTTATCCTTTAGCAAGGTACGTTCCCACACACTTCTCCATGCTTTTTCACTTGGTGATGGATTAAATGTAGAGAAATTACTTGTAACATAGTTCACCATGTGGGCTGAGCTGTGTTTATGAGTGACTATAAAGGGCCATTTAACTTAAACCAGTTCATACACGCGCCAGTTTTATATAACGTCAAAACACAAACTAAATTCTAGAGCGTGAGTTTATGTAAAATGATACTAAACAGTAATCGTGACTAAATGCTTACTGTGTACTTCATAAACACATGTACAGCAGCATGGAGAGGTGTTGTGGAGAGGTATTTTGGAGGCGGGAGTCACCGGATGAACAGAATAAGACTGATTTCTCAGCTTTAATATTTGTTGTCAGACTTGCAGCCTGACAGGTCATGAGGCTGTTAATTGGGGTCTGCGTCTATGTAAAATGCAGCTTTGGAGTTTAAGTTTTGGCTCCGAGAAGTGGAGCAGGTCTCTATTTTGAACAGTCCCATCATTCATTTAACGTTAGCCGATAGCTAACCTAGCCTCAGACACAACTGCCAACGCACTTTACGGATGGCCAGAGGGGCCGAAACCACTGCCACCCGGTATTCCCCACTTCTGCGGGTGTGTGAATGCGCGTCGACCAGCCTCTCTGGGGCCTCGGAAAACGCTTTAATTCCACTTAAAGCAAAAGAAACGCGCTCCGTCCACTCACCATCGCTTCCACCAGTTCGGCCGCCATCTTCACAAAGCAGCAAGAGTCCTGAGGCGAGCCGCAGCCAGCCAATCAAAAGGCCGGATCACGTTCGAAGACAGCTTCGCTTGACCAATCAGTTCCTTCTACCTCAGAAAGTACCCGGTCCTAATGCCAGCGAGGCGTGGTTTCCCGCGTTTAAAGAGACAGTCCCGCTTTAAAATTAGTCCACTCTCAGCCAGGTCTGCCGTCGTCGCAGGCCGCTGGTGGTGTTAAACCGGCCCGGGGGCTGTCTGAGTCCCATCCCCATCCCTGCCCGCTTCAATAGTCAGGAGCGAGAGCGAAAACCCGCTATATTTCCAAGCCAACTCCAACAAGAGCAGTGGGCATTCAGCGCGAAGTGGAAAGGAGCGCATGGCTCTGTCGACTCCATTCCGTGCCTCAAAATCCTTACCGTGGCTTGTGACGAGCCCAACATTGAGGAATGAACCGCTTTGTTTTAATTTCTGCCGTAGTAATCATTGGAACCCCCATTGTAATTAAACAAGGACGAGTTTTTTTCTTCAATATAAAATGTTTCAATCACACAGAAGAACACATACATTTTGAATTAAGAAGAGATCGGATCGATGGTTCTACCAAACAACCTCGAATAATAGGGAAAAAAATAAATTGTGCCCATTCCTTAGTGAACTCCATGCCGCGTTTTACTTGGTCAGTGCATGCAGTGGGGGATGGGAGGACACGGAATGTTGAACATTGGGGTGAAAGAATAAGGCCTGTAAATTTGTCACTGCTGGTCTGTTGGGAAAATCCCTTCCACGTTATTGTGCACACACTGATAAAGCATGAAATAAATTAATTACAAGGAAATCTGAATACATTTAATCAAAATCCTTTCTTTTGAGTGGTGGGATGATGAATTCCAAGGCCTCATTTTGGGAATCACCTGTTATTTTAGTAGCTGTGTATTTTATGATTCTCATTGCTGATAGGAGCTTTAGTGAGCCTCTATGGGAAAAGGACTGACCCAAAACTGGTTCAAACATTTGCAAGAGTAGTTGAAGATACAGTCCTAGAGCACTGCTCAAGGACACAATGGTAGAACGGTGTTTGAACCTGCAGCTTTGTTGTCATCGGGTTCACAAGCAAGTATTTTACCCACTAGTGTACTACCACCCCCAGTTGCCCTCTGTTTAATATTATAGTACAGTAAATGAAAGTAATTGGACCATTTGTAGCTCTGGCTCTGTACTCCTGTATATCAAGTTTGACATGAGACAATGACTGTGAGTTTAGAGTGTAGAAGGGTAACTTTAATTTGAGATCATGCAGATCTCAGAACAACCAAACCTTAAATAAACTTGCTGTTTAATGCTTTCTTTGCAAATCCATTGAATGTCAGCACCATTGACATTTCTGATGATTCTCTGCCAAGGCTGTGATGCTGCTGGCTTCCTTCTTATATGGGACTTTTAATAGTCTTAATTGAGTGACTGAAATGCTTCAGTTAAGAAGCATCTACTTTTTAGGGGTTATAAATGAATTAATCCAGCCGTTCCCATTTCACCTTATATAATATATTCTACAGTCATCTACTATGGCCATCATCTGCCAGGTTCCTTTTTCTATTGCATCTGTGCATTCTTATTGCTCAATTTTGGCAGTGTCTGTGTAATTTAGGCCCATGACGACTGGATTTATAGGACATAACACTGTTGGTCCTGTTGTTAAGATCCAAAAGGTGCATCCAATTACACTAAACCATAAAGTGACAGAACTATAACCCTAGTCCAGCCTTAAGGGTGACCACTTTAAAAGACACCTGATAACAAACTAAGAAGAAAACCACTCAATCTGAAAAGGAATGTTTTTATTAAATTGCCTTTAGTCAGTTACATATTTAAGATGCAGATAGAATCTTGTCAAACATATTTAATGTTAGTTGTCAGTTAACACATCAATTGAGATGAGATAAAAAAAAAAAAAATCAACCTCTAGTGGTCCCACAGAGGTGAAAATAAAGAAAAAAAAAATGCTCACAATATCTCAAACCCATATTCAAATGGCCACTCTGTAAACATAGTGCTCCAAATAGGAACACGTTGAAATGTGATATCCGACACTGGTTAAAGAAATGTATACTTTAACAGCAGGGCACTGAAATCAAGAGCAGTTGGTCTCTGGAAGCAAACAGTAAGAAATTCATTGAGGAAAAATAATGATTCTGCTTAAAATGGATGTGGCAATATCCACCTAAAGAACTGCAGAAATTCAGGCAACTCAAGAGAGAGAATTCTTTACGGATGACACACCAGGAAAATTAAGGCGCATCTCCATTTTGGAGATCAGGCACAAAACAGCAGATAGAAAAAGTAATGAACTGCATTTAAGAGTAAAATTCGCAACTTTAAAAAGCCATGCGATATTGTAAATATATAAAAAGCTACATCCAGTCATGTCCGTTTCTGAAAAATGCACGATACAATCTTAATCCGTGTCTTGGTTCTTTTAAAACCTGAATCATTTCCAGCAAAAGATCAAAGAATGAATCATGGCTGCAGAGTAGCTGAGGAGCGGAATGGGGTGTAAAGAATCACTTTGCGAAATAAATGTTCTGCCATTTCTTAAGTGATGCAATTTTTTTCCCACAGATTTCAAAAGCTGCCACAACTTGAGTGAGCAGTACCTTATCTGCTTATCTGATGGTCCAGTAACATTATTTATATCCCTCCACATGTATCTGAGGTGTCATGGAACCTTTTTGGCAACATTTCTGAACTGTACAGTGGACTATATAGGTTGCTTAGTCCCCTTTCTGCAGTGTTTGAGGTTTCACCTCTTCAGTGTTATGTCATTCACGTGGAGGCATGATGTTTTTGAGATCTTTGCTTTGAGCAGGGGAAAAGCAGCACTCTGGCTCCATCTGGAGTTCGGAATAGTGTATCACCACGGCCCACTCTCTGGATAACTGGGCACGGAGGCAGGATACTGGGGCAGACTTGGGCCGGTCTCAGCGATGGCATTGAAACCAGCTTCTCTCACAGGAGCGCTCTTCCATACTCCAGTGCTCCATTCCTCCTGGGCACGCTGAAAGCTGCCTCCACCCCCACGGTAAAGCCGGTGAACCTGGGACATATAAAACATGCAAGACTCACCACTTTATTTACTTTGCAGTCATTATCGCACACCAAGATTTGCCAAAGTACAGCTTACATGACTGATTCTATACTTTAATATGGGAAATTAAACATCTTGTTCATAGTCTTGTTCATAGTAATCAACACATGTGGATGATTAATTTGAAGTGTATAGGCCCCAAATGTGCTTTGTGTCCAACTCACCCTGATGAGAACCAGGCCCATAAGTACTGTGTTTATAGTGAACAGAACAGTTGAAAAGAGCATAACCACAGCAGAGCCCACATTATATTGGAAAAACGTCACTGCTGCTATCCAGCCACTAGAGAGGCATATGAGAGAGAGGGTTAGTCATCACCAGGTCTTTCATCTGCAGTACTGTGAAAAAGTCTTAGCCACTTATGAAAATATTTCAGAACTGTTTAGATGTGTTTTTTCACATGAACATTACTAAATATACTAAACAAAACAAACAAATGTATACCAAAACATTACACAGTAAATCATGATTATGCACTGTATATCTGTGTTCTTGTGGCAGTCCAGTATTACTTGTAGTTTCCCAGTATTAAATTAAATTAGGAGCTGATGATGAAATTTTGCAAATTCAACCAACAGCTGGAAGAACCGAGGAGAAATTAGAACCAAGCCTGTGTTCTCCTCACCAGCTCGCACAATATCAACTACTTTTACAAACAAATCAAATCCTGATACTTTTTACTGCTTTCTTGTTTGTTTGTATTTACTCTTACATTAACTTTGCTAGCAGTGAGATGCATTATCACACGCTAAGAAAAATGGCTTAAAGCAATTTGCATAGGTGCCTAAGACTTTTGCATAGTACTGGACATACTTGTGAACACTAAATAGCTCTCTCAAAAGGATCTTCAAAAGTTTAAAAATCATTTAAAAACCATTATGTTTAAAGAAACCCTGGGCATTTCTTATAGGTCAACCCAAGTGCAACATTCCTGCTATTCATTAATTCTCAGCATGGCCAGCAGATAATGAACCAAGATAAGAAGACTTTGATTCCACTGTTAAGAACAAAGTAAAATAATGTCAAATCGATTGTAAAATAGAATACATTATTTATACATATAATATATATTACCTTCAACCCTGGTGCTGTGCAAAGAGCACCTATTACTGCTTTTAACTAAAAGGCGGACAATATGGTAAACATATACACAGACATTAACACATCTCAATATGTAGCTCTTTTGAGGTTTGACACTTTACAGCAGATTGCATGCAACATTTTTTTATGCGTTTATCAGATACCGTGATAAACAAAAAATAAACTAATACTCTGTTTTAACAAAACATGCAGCTGGTCAGTGCTCATTAATTGCTCAGGAAAGTGTATTACGATATAATTAATGACAATAACAATACCATGTTGCCCTTAATTCTGAATGTTTTAGGCCAAGACTCACCATGCACCCCAATTAGGTATTCCTAAGGTCTGAATGAAAGCCAGAACACACTGAAGGAAGAAAATGAAGAAGAATGCCATGAAGTTAAACGAGCTGTCAGCCCTGTGGGAAGAGATAAAGCAATAAGTTCTCGTTTTTAATTGACTAATTGTTAAACTGGGTAAATGTCATCACTCCCTCTGGAGTGGTCTTACCTGAATGCCTTGTAAAGGGGCCTGAACCAGCAGATGTAACTACAGGGGCTGAACAGCAAGAGCCACAGGAGAGCAAGGCCAAGGTTAATTGCTCCACCACCTCCAGCCACTAAGGCTATGCAGGAAACCACGTTGACGCACAGCGTAATGGAGTACACTATGAACAGAAAAATATTATTCATGACAGCAACTTAGAGTGACTTCCAAAAGTGCTCTGCTGTGTACTCAAAGAAGTTACTTGAAGCTAGTACAATTGGTCAGAGTGGAAAATATACTCTGACCAATTAGAATAAAAGTCAGTGTTAACACCTAGAAAATAGAAATGCAGTGTAAGACAAGCCGCTTGAAAGTGCTAGGCTAGTGCTGTAATAGTGCTCATGTTCATGTTTCTTAAACAGGTAGGTCTTCAGCCAACATTTAAAAACAGCGGTGAATAGCGAGTGGAGGTTTGTTACACCACTTATATACATGAACAGAGAAGAGTTCTGATGCTTGTCTTTACTAATTACTCATCAGTATCCATTATTATTAGACTGAATTTGACAGCTGCTCAGGAACAGTTCAGTATATTTTGGCTCTACTCAGCAACTAAGTGGATTGGGTGAAATCTGCGTTGCTTACAGCTCCAAAGGTTGTAAACTCGTCGAACAAGCTGGCGATGAGCTTGAGGGATTTCCTCATCAATGTTTTGGTAGAAACATGGCTTAATGCGGAAAAATGCAGGCAGGGGTGGGAAGTTGTTAGCGCGCTCTGAAAACAAGGAGAAAAGTGGAAGATCTCATTTTGAATAATTCTGTACTCTTGCTTAGAAGAATAAGGTCAATAATGTAACCACATCACACGACTCACCTGTCATTGTGATCCTGTGTCTGTCGGGACTTGCTAAAAGATTTGCAAGAAAACATGCATCACTCTGTTGAAATAAATATGCAGCAATTGTTTCATGTATGTCTGCACATATACACACACAAACACTGACTAAAATATACACATACACACAAAAAAAGCAACTTCTACAATTCACTGAAGCCTTACACAGTACTTAGTCAATATTTTATATTTGTAACGAATGGCCTATGTAACAAAAAAGTCCTGTGAATAAGTCAGTGAATAAGAAAGCACACTGCATTTTCTTTTTCTGTATTCAGAAGTTATTGTATAATTAAATATGAATTAAAGAGTACAGAAAACAATAAAAGATAAGATAAATGTTTTAGTCCCACAAGTGGGAAATTTGTTTATGGCAGAAAGTGGATGGTACAAAGTTAAGAAAAGCAAAATTAAGAAAAAAGTACAGTATAAAATGTACAGTATAAAATATAGGAGTATAAATATGCACATCTGTATAGAAATAAATATACATATATATGTGTAAAGTGTAAGTAAGATTAAATTGCACATCTAAAAGTAAGACAAATTGTAGGCTTGGGGAAGTTGTATGCATGTACACAGTAAGTATATACAGAGTGGATGTATAAGCAGAAATAAGAACGCTATAGATACACACACACATAGGTACACAATGGAGTGACGGGCCTTGACAGTAGCTTAGTATTAGAGATGCACCAGAAAAATTGCACATTCCAAACTGCACATTCTAAATTGCACATACTGCCCAGCAGTAATATTTCACCCAAACATTGCACGTTATATAAAAAGAAATGCACTTAGTAATATTGCACATAAGAGAATTTAGCAAAAACTACCCTGTGTATTGGATGTGTGTGTGTCCGTGTGCATGTGTGTGATAATCTGCAAGGTCTTTGTTCTAGAGTCTGACAGCAGTTGGAAGGAAAGACCTGCTGAATCTCTCCGTCCCACATCGTGGGTGCCGCAGCCCACCACTGAAGGAGCTGCTCACTGCTGTCAGAGTCCCCTGCATGGGGTGGGAGATGGCAGCTTTGCCACCATTCTCCTGTCACTCATCACCTCCACTGGGTCCAGAGGGCATCCTAGAACAGAGCTGGGCCTCCAGATCAGTCTGGTCAGTCTCTAATATTACTAGGCACAAGACTAACACAGCAAAACACACCAATTTTAAATTCTGGATGATTTCAAAGTGGCCCTTTCACTTGCTTGCAACTACAATATATGGACAAAAGTATTAGGAGGCCTGGCCATTACACCAACAGGGACTTCAAATATACAGACTTAATATGGAGTTGGCTCCCTCTTTGCAGCTACAACAGATTCCACACTTCTTGGAAGGGTTTCCACAAGATTTTGGAGTGTTTTTGTGGGAATTTGTGCCCATTCATTCTGTAGAGCATTTATGAAGTCAGGTTCATCCCGAAGGAGCTGGGTGGGGTTGAGGTCGGGGCTCTGTGTGGGGCAGTCATATTCTTTATGCCATGTCTTCATGGAGTTTGTCTTGTGCACTTGGGCACAGTCATGCTGGAATAGCAAAGGACCTTTCCCAAACTGTATCCACAAAGTTGAAGCATGACGTTGTGTATTTAGGGGGGGCGTCCCTGATGAATAGTCAACATTCAAAAATATGTTTTAGAGGTTTTAATACGTTTGTAAATCCTGTGGCGTATTCAGTATGTGTCAAATTTACTTTCACCGGAGGAGCCAGACAGGATTCTGGTGTATGTGCTTCTCCAAAGACAGAAAGCAAAACACACACTTTAGAACAACACACACCAACACTACATTTGAGCGGGAGGTGGGAAGCATGGGGTCTTCTCCTTTTTTTAACACCCCTGTTCTCTGTTCACTATCCGGGGCGGGGGACTGTGAGGATGAGCTGTCCGTCCGGTCGGGGCCTGGGCTGGTGGTCTTCTCTGCCGCTGCGGGGACCGGG
>JBBPDC010000038.1:10512441-10529236 GCA_037974485.1 Hemigrammopetersius urotaenia
CTGTTTTCATGTGCTGTTGCTTCAAAACATAGTTTGCAATATTAGTTCTGTTGCTGATCGGTAAAATGTAACATGTTTCTGCAGTTTCTCTGGTGTTTCTGCTTCTGTTTTCTCTTTTTGTCAACAGGTATGGAAGCAGTTTATCTGGTTGTTTGTCTTTTTCTTCTCTCTCCTCCTCCTTTCCCTTCCTTTCCTTTTTGTTCCTCTCTCTCCCCTGATCTGTTGACTCCCCCCCACCCCCTTTTTTTTTTTTTCTTCTTTTCCTTTTTACCCTCCCCTATATTTATGTTCCTTCCCTTCCCGTTTGCACTGTCCGGCCTTGTCGGTCTGTTTAATTAATTAAAAGAGACAATAATAATTAAATAAATTAGTTTAATATTGAAAAAAAAAAGGGAAAAAAAGGCTATGAATGATGAGAGCACAGCTATACACACATATCTGTGTTATCTGTGTTACTGACAGGCCGGGGGAAAAAAGAAAGCAAAAGGGGGTGAAAAATCGAATTTCTGACTGCTAAAGCATGGGCATGATCACAATCCTGCCTCAAACCTCGTAGCTACACTCTAAAGGTTAAAATCTGTAGTTAAACCTTTCAGAAAGCCAAGTTGGCCTGTTTAACAGAGGAGCCCTTACTGCAGGTTCGGGTTGCCTTTTTAGCAGCTAAACGAAGCTCCAAAGACACAAACCAGCTTTTGCGTTGTGCTATATCGTAGATAAAGACGCAAATATATCCCCAGGATCACAATTACGTTATCATAACATAATTAACGTAGTTTTTCCTACCTGTTAGGACCCTCACTTCAGGATGCAGTCTGCAGAGCCCTGCCAGTCCCGTGGATAACGGTTAGCCCTGTCGTCACGTTTGTGGGAAATGTAGTTCCAACTTGTCTGTCCGTTGTGGTTGCTGAAGCAATGGACTACAAGTCCCACAGGTGGGCTAGCGAAGGGTGGGTCTGTCGGGACTTGTGACTGACGGAGAGGCAACTTGGGTTCAAGTATTTTGCATAGTTCATGAAAAACATTTTTTTCGATGTATTAAGTAGGGTTCTTCATCATACTCATCCAAACTATATATTCCAATAGTAAAATCCAAAAGTCTCGAGTCGCTTGTGATTTCTGTACATTCGACAACCATTTAACCATTTTCACAAGAATTGTCACTACACTATACGCGCAAAAACGCCAGACCATTACACCTTTGCAGCTATAAGGATCGACCTCCTATAAGGATCTATAAGGATCGAGGATCGACCTCCGCTTCCAGAGCTCCGCCGTCATGGCCCTGCAGGAAGCCAGCGAGGCGAGACTTGGTGGATCTATGCGTAGACACGAACTTGTGCACCTTCCACGCCAAGAGAGTCACCATCATGCCGAAAGATATTCAGCTGGCCCCCCGAGTGCGCATCTGAAGGATACCATTAGGATATGAACTCTTTTTAATTTATTTATTCTTCAATTTTTATTACATAATAACTTCTGTAAAGTGACCGTGAGCGTTATGAAAGGCGCTTATAAATAAAATGCATTATTATTATTATTATTATTATTATTATTATTATTATTATTATTATTATTATTATTATTATAACAGCTTCCTCTCTTCTTGCAAGGCTTTCCACAAGATTTTTAAAGTGTTTTGTGAAATTTTGTGTCCATTCATTCTGTAGCGTAGTTATGAGGTTTTGGCAGGGAAGGCCTGGCTCACAGTCTCCGTTTCAATTCGTCCCAAAGGTGTTGGATGGGGTTGAGGGCTCTGCGTGGGCCAGTCAAGTTCTTCCACACCGAACTCATCCAACCATGTTTTTATGGAGCTTACAGTGTGCACTTGTGCACATTCATGCTGGCCCTTCCCAAACTGTGCCCACAAAGCTGGAAGCACGCTGTTGTCCAAAATGTCTTTTTTTGCTGAAGCAGTAAGATTATTGTACTTCATTGAAGTATGGGGCCTATCCCAAACTGTGTCCCAATACTTTTTACATATAATGCAAAAGTAGTGCAGGGATACGTGTGATTGTTCAACTTAACTACCTGACCCCACTAGTGCTCTCCTGGCTAAATTACATAAACTGACTGTTAAGTGATTTACTATAAACACAGCTGGTGGATATGAGTGAGTTATTGCACATAACAAAGATCAGTAAATATAAATGAGACCAAAAGCAGTTCACTTCAGTCTGTTTGTTATCCTTTAGGCTCTTTTACCTCAGTGGAGATACTCTAGACTTACAGTCTTAGCGTTCATAATTTGCTAATGTGCTTTTATTCAAGTCAAAACAATTTGTGAAATTGGTCTTTATTATGTATTAAAAGTATTTTATATTAAATTTATATTCATAATATCAAATGATGTGAGGATAATTGTGAAGTGCCCTGAAAACATGAAAGCATCATTAAACACTATTTTCTTTAACTCAATAAAAAACATCAGAACTTACCACATGCTTTTACTCTATCAGTTGCAGTCAGAAAATACACTGGGACAAAAATACTGGGACGCCATATCATCACATCAACAGAGACGTTAATGACATTGCACTCAAATACATATACTTTAATTTTATATTGATCGACCCTTTGCACCTCCCACTCTTCTGTGAAGGCATTCCACATAATTTTTAAGTTTCTGTGGGAATTTGTGCACAGTCTCCATTCCAGTTCACCCCAGAGTCTGAGCTCTGTGCGGGCCAGTCAAGTTCTTCCACACCAAACTCATCTCGCCATGTCTTTATGGACCACTGGGACACAGTCATGCTGGAATAGAAAAGTTTCTTCCCCAAATGGTGTGTACAAAGTTGAAAGCATGATGGCGTTGTCCAAAAAATGTCTATGCTCAAGTAATTAAGAGGTATGCCCCAATGTTTCGTCCATATAGTGGTATCTTCAGTTTATTGGGTGTCCACTGTATTTGTATTCACAGCCGTGAGTGAGAGTTTACGACGCAAGGCCCGTTGCTATGGAAAAGAGGCGACCAATCGCCTTGGGTGTTTCGACTGTGGTGACGAAACGCCTGACTGACCAATCAGGGGTGGCGATGCACGCTCGCGCCGAGCTCCCGCCAATTCTGAGTGAAGCCGCGGGGAAACGGTCAGAAGGGAAGGAGTAAATAGTCGAGTAGCAGTGAAAGTGAGGAAAGGAGCAATTTTAAAAGCATTTTTATAACCTTTTCGAGTTGCCAAATCAATGAAAACGTCAGAGGTTTCCTTTTGGCGTCAAAAAACGTTCTTGTTTTGACTCCACGGGCTGCTTTTTACCGCTGTTTGGGTTGTTAGGCTAGCAGAAAGGTGCTAAGTAACCCGACGGATGGTGGTGATGATGCTGGCGGCCGAGGACCCTGCCGCGGACGGGCCTTTAGCCTCCACGCCGCGCAGAAGTACGACATTTTCTACATTTGTTTGTCTTATTTTCTACGAAAAAGCTCAGAACAGTTCGCTGCCAACTTTGTTATTTGCATTAAATCAACAAAAATCTTAATTAAGCTTGCTAAATTGCTAACAAGCCTTGAAAGTACGTTGAAGCTAAGCTAATCTGAGCTAGTTTTGTGACTATCCCTGAAAGGTGCTTTTTTGAAACATAAAGGCAGTTTAGTTTTTCCGTGGTGATAAATGTCAATTCTTAATGTCAACATTAACACTTGTGAGATTTGTCTGTAACCTTGAAAGAGCTTGGTCGTTTAGCCAGCAAAGCTAATTTAAGCTACTATTGTGACTTTTGTCAGTTTTTCCTCTAATGGGCTTTTTAAAACATGAAGTCAGTTTAATTTTGCACAGCCTGAGGACTAAAACTAATGTCAACTAACGCCTGTAGGATTGGGAATGCTAACCTTAGCTAACCTAGCTTGTTTATTTGTTTTCGAGAAGACTACCAACGTCTATGTTCTACCCGTCGTAGCAAGCGTTTGTTGTAAGAACTAACGTTTATAAGTGTCAAGGAGCTTATATTGTGTTAAACGAAGCGATTTAGCCTGGTTACTCACTTCCAGGGGTCTGTAATGTCTTTCTGGGTTATTGTGACTAAATCTAGCTCAGGTAAAGGCAGACCTTTTACGCAGAGTATTATTTCACTCTTTGTGTATCCTTTTCAGCTCTTGTTTAAAATATTTCAAAAACGTGGTTTTTGATCGTGTGGGTTAACTTGTGCATTGGATGGTAATTATTATATCAGTTATTCACACGCCTCGTTAACATAGTGTTTCTCACAGGTTATTATTAGGTTTTATAAATGTCATTGAGGTTGTGATGTGTTTAACAAACCAAGTCGTTCATGTCGTTCACTTCGACTGGTCTCTTAACATCTTTCTGAGTTGATGGGACTAAATCTAGTTCAAGCAGAGGCAGCTCTAGGTGGTGAAGTGAGGAGCCAGCTAAGCACAGCCAGGCCTGCTGCATAATGGATTCGCTGAATGGCGGGAGAGCGAAAAAAGTTTTTGTTACCAGTCAGCACTAAGATGTCTGTCAGTACGTTTTGGAGGCATTAAAAACTATTTTGTGCATGGAACTCCTGTGGGATGTTACACACACGTTATGTTGGGCTTAAACGTAATTGCTTGAAGCTAATTGGCACCTCCTAAAAGTAGTTTATTAATGTGAACTCCTATATAATGTAAATTGTATTACTCTGTTCTGGCTGTCATAATTTACTGTTTACATTTACAAGTGTAATTGTGGCAGTTTCTTACATACCCTGACCAGTGTTACCATGTACCAATCTTTGAGGCCATCCTAAAACTGACAATCCAAAATGTTGTTTTCCAATGTAGGTATGGACTGTGCGGACAAAGCAAATACTGCCACCAAGAAGCTTGTTCAAGGTAATTTTGTCAACTGCAGTATGGAATAGTCCATGGTTTTGAGCTGTTACATCCTCATATATATGTAAGAGAAGAGAAATTAAAGATGTACCATGTGCAAGCTGTTTTAAAATTGACAATTTAAAATGTGTCATTGTGACATAAGCCAGCTGTGGGAAAAACTGCTGAGATGTGCAGTTAATGACCTTTTATATAAGTCATTATTGTCTATGGAAACATGTTAATTGGTATACAAATTCTGTATTTGTTCATTTGTATTTAAGTTAAATGTACGTTCCTCTCTTTGCAGCTCGTCTCCCCTTCAAACGACTGAACCCAGAGCCCAAGGAAAGCAGAGAGACAAAAAGAACAAGAATGGCACCTACTGCTCCACCTACCCTTGATTCTAGTGCTTTGGATAGGGAGAATGAAGTAGATACACCCTCCCTCCCCTTGCAGAGTAAACCTGCGCTGGTAAATGGACGTGGGCCCCTTGATTGTTTCATGAGTCGGAGAAAGTGTCCCTCGGTTAGCTCTACTTTGGGTGTTATTGATCTAACAGAGGACTCTAACTCTACTGATTCTGTCAAGAAACAGCCTTCTGCTCCTGTGGAGGCTTTGTGCCCCATTGTGGGTGATGCTGCACAGAACGGTCAGAATGCTGAGCAGGCAGAAGAAGCAGAAATGACCTCTGCTGTCTCCCAGTCTTCAGAAGAAAATATGGAAACAAGTGAAGCAGAGTTGGACCTCACTCTGGAGGGTGAAACTGAGCCTGAGCCTCAGACGCCACAGCAGCAAGAGGCTGAAGAGAGTCAGAACGAATCTGCTTTGTCTCTTGCGTCCACCAGCTCTGCATCAGCTATTGAGAGCTCACCAGAGCCAAGCAAAAGCACACTGGCCACTCCAGCTGCTGTGAGTAGGAGGATGTTCATCTGTAAACCACCCACAGTGCTTTCTAAAACCTTTTATGTAATATTGCATTTTAGAAGTATGTTTACTTTTATGATGTTTGTCCATTTGATGAGAAAGTGAGAGATTTTCTTCCATAAAAAGCAGAAAAATATTAATACTGATTCAGATAAAGGCAAAGTTTATTTTCAAAGCAGGCTCTGTATCATGGAACTAGTATATCATGTCCATTTTCTACTGCTGAAGTACTAATGAGGTCTGTCCTAAAACATCCAACTGGCCAGACAAAAGTGGTGAGCCATGCTTGCTTAATTATATTAGGTATTTCTTGGATCTCTGCAGTGGATCACTATAAAAGTGTCTGAACCCTGCTTATAGTTTCTGAACCTATAGAAAAAGTACAGTACATAAAGAAAATGCTTTAGAATTGTCTTGATTTTTACATCTGTCAAATTGTCCTAAGGTCACTGGAGTTACGGGACTGACATAATTTAACATTTTTTCCATAGTTTTCAAATATCTAGACATTCAGAATTACCTTTCACTGATCTGTCTTGGTGGCCGTAAATACTTGCATCATGATTGTAAATGCATTTTTAAAATTGTGTTGTTCCTGTAGGTGTCAATGACAAACAGTGAGCAGAAAAAAGTGAAAAGACGCTCCCTCAAGGTAAAAGCTTTGTCTGATTAGCTGAGGGCAATTTGATTTTTGAAACAGTATTAATTGCTGAGATGTCAGGTTTCCCCCCTGATAATTAGTATTCAGGTCATGATATATTGTCTCCTTGTCCCTCAGAGTGCTCAGGAACTGGACGAGAAGCAGCGACAGCGGGAGGAGAAAGAGCGGCAGAAACAGGACGCAAGAGCCGCCAAAGAAAAGAAGAGGGAGGAAGCACGCAGACTGAAGGAGGAAAAGGAGAGGGAGAAAAAGGAAAAGAAAGAGAAGGACGAAAAGGAACGACGAGAGAAAAAGGAAAGGGATGATAAAGAGAAGGCAGAAAGACAGCGGGCAAAAGAAGAGCAGCGTAAAGTGAAGATAGAGTGAGTTACCCAGCTTCAGTTTCCATCTAATATTGAAATATTTTTCTTTTGGCACTTATTAATGTCCTGTTGTTCAAGGGCCAAACTTGAAGAGAAGAGAAAGAAAGACGAGGAAAAACGGTTAAAAGAAGAAAAAGAGGTGAGTATTGGTGTTTTAGAATGCTGGCAAAATAACTTTTGAGTAACTTTGTACATTTGGTATGTTAGGGGGCTTAGAGTTGTTGCCTTGTAAATAGCTGTTTAGTTACTCAACTCTTTACTGATCTCTTTAGCGAATCAAAGCTGAAAAAGCAGAGATCACACGATTCCTACAGAAACCCAAGACACAGTTGGCACCAAAGGTAGGAAACAAATTACACATGACTTTTGTTTTTTAAATATTTTCTCCACATCACCTGCCAATCTGCAAAAACATAAAGATATGTTTGTATACCACCATGCTTTCAGACCCTGGCTTCTGTCTGTGGGAAATTTGCACCTTTCGAGATCAAAGAACACATGATCTTGGCCCCATTGACCCGTGTTCACTGTGATGACGCTGTTCTGGAGGAGCTTGATCGGAACCTAATTGAACAAGACACTTCCCTGAAAGGCTTGAAGGATTGGATCACCCATAAACCTCGCAAGTCAGGTCGAACCAAATCCAGGCACACAGACACTATGAGGTAAGATGTATTCATAATTTAATAATTACATGACCTGTTAGCATAAGTGGAACTGCTCTGCATCAGTGTTGCCTGTTGTCTCTTGCTAAAGCTGTGCTTTTTTGCATTCAGTGATTGTTTAGTGGTCACTGACGGCTCAAAATCACAAGACGTTCCTTACCGCAAACGCTGCGGACGCATGAAGCTTCTACAGTTTCATGAAAACTATCGCCCTGCTTACTGGGGCACCTGGAGCAAGAAGAGCACCACCATATCACCTCGTTGTCCTTTAAGGCAGGACAAGGTAAAGCCTAAGCCAATATCTCACACATTTGTGGATATGCCAGTTTTGTAGCTGCTTCATGGTGCTGTCCCTGTAGAAAGTAAGTGACCTGATTAGCTTTGTGTATTACAGGAACGTTTGGATTATGAGGTGGACAGCGATGAAGAGTGGGAGGAGGAAGAACCAGGAGAGTCATTGTCGCACAGTGAGGGGGTAAGGTAGATTTGGATTGAAATTGTGTTGAAATGTATTGTGGGAATGTCAAGTCAGTTGTGCTGTTTGAATTTTAAACTTAAAAGATAAATCTTAGGCAGAAAGATGTATGTTTGCATTTCATTGTTTAAAGGCTGACACCATTAAGTAATTTCAGCCATATACACAGAACATCCTGGGAAAAGCCAAGCAGCAAGCCCTGTGGCATAAACTAGGCTTCATTAGAAACATTTTAAAAAGTATGTTTGCCTGTTGGCATCAGCCATGACTATCAATACATCTTTGATAATAATGGGACCAGATTCTGACGGTAGGCAGCCTAGCCCAACGGGGAGTCAAATCAAGTCTCAAATGTAAGGCATTAACTTTGTAGGCCCAATTATTTAAAAAAAAAAAAAAAAAAAAGGCGAAATGAGACTTTATTTTGTTAATGTGGTCACAGCAGTGTATTGTAAATAATGATGGCTTGTACTTTCTCAGGATGATGATGATGAGGGAGGAGAGGACGATGATGACGACGATGGCTTTTTTGTACCACATGGTTATCTTTCCGATGGGGAAGGAGCTCTTGAAGATGAGGTGTGAATGCCTGCAGCCATTATGAATTGTGCTGATCTCTTTATGTTCATTTGCATTCAGGTTTGACCATTTTAGAACAGTATTACTTAAGTTGACAATGCCAATGTGGTTATATAAACAAATGTCTGTATGTATAGGAGGGTGGGGACCCTGAGAAGCAGAAGGTGCGTCAGAAGCTGAAGGCTCGGGAGTGGGATGAGCTGATGTCTAAGAGGAAGTTGAAGGTCTTGGATGCAGTAGTAATAGGTTGCATGTGGGAAGAAGACAAACCCTCACCACAGTTGCTGCAGCCCTATGCGGTCTGCATGCTGGCACCTCTGCACACAGAGGAGCCCAGCACACCTGAAGAAAATGCATCTCGCCAACAAAGGAAAGAACAATGTGGGTTTGGATTGTGTGGTTTGTCTTGTGTTTTGGCTTTTGAGACTGTTGTGGGCTGTCTTGTAGTCAGGCAGATTTTTACTTTAGTAACTAATGGTTTTATCCTTGGACTGATTATTTACGATCTTTTTCAGGTCAATATATACACATTTCTATGATTTATTTTGTTCTAGCATTTTAAATGACAATATTTTGATGCCTCTGAGGAGTCACATTTCCCTGCTTGTCTCCCAGTGCTCTCCCAGCTGCTGCCCTTACTGCATGGCAATGTTAACAGCAGTAAGGTTATCATCACAGAGTTCCAGGAATTCTGTCGCCAGCAAACACCTTCACCAACTGGTAGCCCCCAGAACTCTGACTACGTCCCCCCTAGGTGAGTTGGGTTGCACTTTATTACTTTAGCTTCATGAGCATAACCTTTAGACTCTCAATTTACAATATTAGGCAGTACACACCCAAGCTGAGTTTTCCAGAGGTTTTAAGTCCCAAGACTTCCGTATTTAGCCTTTGGAGTTGCTTACACAAGCAAAGCAGAATGTTTAAATTCATCACTTCCAATTACAAGTGTTAACAAAGTATGTCGCGAAAAAGTAGTTTGTTGTTTGGGATAGTGCATATAAGGTTTGGTGACAGGCAAAAGATAAAAAAAATAATTAAATTTGGGCTGACCAAGTCAGCGATGAGGACTACATGATATTCTTGTGTGAATACACAAATACTTAAGAGATTAGTACAGCATAGTTATAGTGACTAATTGATGTTGCAAAAGTCTTTAAGCATTTGGCCTTTTCCCCCTTCTTCCCCAATCATGAAGTGTGATCAGGTCTGAAAATCTTTTTGAAAGTTTGTGCTGGATGATCCATTCTCATGATGTTACTGATTAGGACATGTACGTGATGTACTAATGACCTATAGGTCACTTGCAAGCATGAATGAATGGACAAAGCAAAAAGATCTGCATGCAGTATTACTAAAACATTGATCTGAACAAAATATTTATTTATAAGAATGTGAAAACAGGCTGTATTGGATAAAGAGACTGCATGACTTGATTCAGCTCAACTACATAGTTGCGATGATGCAGAAATATTTTTAGGATGTAAATCTTTAATTGAGCACTCAAGTATTCAGATTTTTTGTTCCAGCTCCAGTATACTTTTGTGTATTTCAAACCAATAGACATTACATTTTCTGGCATTTGAATTGTCTATGTTGATGTCCATCGCAATAGACAGTTTCAGATATTGCTAATTCATTTGCCTAGCTCTGATATATCCTCTTTAAATCTTTAATCAGGATTCATGTGAAGCGTCTAATTAAGGAAAATGCGGTATATGAGAAGCGTTCGACCTACAGGAGATGCTCCTGGTATGTGCACGCGGAAGTCCTGGCACGCTTCGGGCAGGAGTCTCTGTCTGTACCCTGCAAATGGACCTACCTCACTTCTGGGGCCCACACGCCCCGAGATGAGCCCACAGGGCAGCAGCTAGGATCACAGAGCACCTCTCCTGGTACACCCCATTCTGCGTCCACCACCCCTTCCAACAAGAGAAAGAGTGGCAGTAACCACTCTATCACCAAATACATGAAGAAATGTCCTGACCCTGAACAGGTACAATCTTATTTTATTACAGCTTTTGTCATAATTTGTCATAATTAAAGATAAGTTAAGATTTATGAGAGTAGAATTATTGATGTGGTTAACACTGATGTATTTAAATAATAGTATAATTGTTCAGAAAAGATGAGCAACATTAACAACATTGTGCTTTGAACCCCTCAGACTGAGGCAATGGAAACTGACGGGTTTCAGGCAGACACTGAAGAAGAGGAAGATGATGACTGCATAATTTTAAGTGAACAGTCTGGTAAGCCTAGACATTTAACTGAGCTCCAGATCTTTAACTCTGAATATAGACGGAGGCCGAATGTTGACTCCCGCTTGCTCTCAATCATCTATCCTAGGGTCTTCTGAACAAGATGGCCACACATCAACAGACGCCAAGAACGCTGATGCTCCTCTGCCCCTCCCCTGTCCCACACCTGCTACTGCCTGAGACTCAACACATTGTGTCAATGTTGGTGTTGGACAAAACTAATCTAGGTTACAATCAGTGGGAACACAGTATTAAAGGCCCCTCAAATGAGCTGTCATGCTAAATTAAGCATTGGATTAATTGTAATATACTACCAGTGGACATTGTTCAGCTCAAAGAAGCTCTTTTGGAGAGGCAGCAATGGTTTAATTCTCTGCCCCATGGATGAGTGGTGGTGGGCTTGCTAATAAACAGACTGTCCAGGCTATGCTGGTCCACTGTGGTCCAAACATCACAACCTTTTATATGACCGAGTGGTAGGTGTGTGCTTATTTTTTATTACAAAAAGTATATATATATGTGTGTTTCCTTTTCCAGAATACTTGAACTGGGTTATTTCATTAAAAAGTGATTGTGGACGATCTATCGCACTTTTATATGCCTTTACTGTTAATATTCAACTCTTGGCTCACATGTATGTCTTTCAATGTTCTGTTGGATTCTCCTTTTAGTCTCTTGGAGCTTTTGTAAAAAGGAAAAAAAGACCCTACAAGTGCTGTTTGTCCTCCAAGCTGCTAAACACGGTGTAAATGATATTTCGAACCTCAAACATTATATAATGGTTTAGAGGTGGAAATGTTAAATGACCGTCCAAAAAGGAAAAAATATAACATTTCTGTTGACATGATTCTGAATCTGCAGAATAACTGCGAAACTGCAGTTGTGGGTGTCTTTATAATACTTTGTTTAAATAAAGCATTATTTAAAAAAGTACGATTTTCTTCATGTGAACCGCCAACTGATGCAAAGCAAAGAAAAAAACGTAAGCAGTTACACTAAAAGCACCTTCCTAATACTGTATAGAGCCACCTCATGCCACCAATACAGCTGTACCCCACTGAGATATGAACTTGACCATTGTATCTGCCACTTTGCCTTCTTCCCATAATGCAACCTGGTGTCATTGCTTCTCCACACAATACACTTGACCACTTGCATGATGTGATTCAGAGCAGGCTGTCCTGTTCAATGGATCAGTTCTGATGCCCTTTGCCTGCGTTGGGTTCTTTTGGTAGACAGGTTAGTTTGGGCATGGTAAAAGCACATATGCAGAGGATCAGAAACTGTTGATCTGTGTTAAAGTGGGTGTTTATTGTGTGTGTGTAGACAAAAATTTCGAGATAAATTGTTAAGAAAAACAATTTACTTATTTTGTAACAAACAAAATTCAGTTGCATTTCCATCTAAAAGCATTAAATGTTTTAATATGGAGAGAACACAAAGCACGTCTTTAGATGGTGAAGTACCGCTGTACTCGGAGGCGGGAGGTTTGAAAGTAGCTGCAGGACTTCAGTGTCAACTGTACAGTACGAATAAACATTAAACTAGTGTTTTGGGGGCATATTTAAGGTTTAAACTATAAAACAGGCGTTTTTGTTTTACAGCATCACATTTTTCACTACACAGGTGCTCTTGGAACTTAACCCTCCCGATAAGCATATTTGTGTGTGTATATATATATATATACTGGACTACATATACACAAAGATATGAACAATAACCACATATTACATTACAATGACTGTATAACCAAAGCTAAATCCAACTACTACTCATCTGTAATCAATTCTAACATGGGCAACACCAAGTCACTATTTTCACTATTTAAGAACATCATCCAACCCCCTTCCACCTCACCTATACTCGTCTGCTTTTTGTAACTCCCTCACGTCATTTACTGAAAACATCCAACACCTTGGTCCACAATCTATCCCCAGTATCATACCTGAACGTTCTTCACCCACTCCATTATTTTCTTCCTTCCAGCTCCCCACCATCTCAGAAATTTCAGATCTCATCCCTAACCTTCCACTTGTCAGCTAGATCCCCTCCCCACAACTCTTGTTAAAGGCTGTCTCCATTCTCTGGTCCTGCTCATCTCTGCCATCATCCACTCCTCTCTCTCCACTGGAACTGTTCCTGCATCCTTCAAAATTGCTGCAATAACCCCTATATTGAAAAGAAAAACTTGGTGCTGATCCAACCAACTTCAATAATCTGCATCCCATTTCTAATCTGCCCTTCATTTCCAAAATTCTCGAAAAAGCTGTTGCTATCCAACTCCACTCTCATTTATCTCATAATAACCTATACGAACAGTTCCAGTCTGGTTTTCGCCCCCTTCATAGCACAGAAACTGCCCTCATAAAAGTTACTGATGACCTCATGGCAGCAAATTCCGGTTTACTCACCATCCTCAATGGTTATTATAATGGTCTGTAATTATTATTATTATAATTTTGTTTTTTTTAATGGTTTGTAGAACTTGTTTTATTGTATGGTGTCTTTATGTGCCAGAAAAGCACCTTTAAATAAAATGTATTATTATTATATACATATATGTATGTGCATACACGTGTATGTATAGGGGAGTCTGGAGTTTTCTCCCCTAACAATTACTTTTTTTTTATGAACTCTGAAGAGCTCAAATACTTTTTGAGGACAAAGTAATGTATCAGCTACTACCATACAAATTATTACAACTGACACATCCAGTGATGCATCTTTAAACTTTATTACAATTAATCAAAGCAACAGAACAATGCTACTGTAGACAATACATAAGGTATTTCTTCTTGTGCTATTCCAATTACACTTAAAGCATGTCTCAAAACAAAAATTTTTTTAATACGCTACTTGCTCCTTTTCTGTTCCTTACTGACAGATGCATACTGTAATAACTAGTTGGGCAAGTAAATTTCATAACTTTCATATCTGCCGTTGTGTTTTCTCACAAAGCAGGAGTGGACATTTACTGGTTTGTGAGGAGGTAGGTTGTTGTCATCCTGGTTTCTGCATCGCTCAGAATGCAATCCTTTTACAATGGTGTTATAATGTAACTTTATTTTCCTTTTTCTTTTCTTAAAGATTGTTAAATCTGAAATCAGAAACCAACTGAAATGGTTAAACTGAAGAGAAAAAAAAAACAAACAAACCAGACTTCAAGTTTATTTCACTTGATACTAATGTTTTATAATGCAGATTAGATTCATCATAGCATATCTAACAATTCTCTTTTGTTAAAGTGGTCTCATAGTGCTTTAATCTGTTCCACGTAAAACAGACTGGTTTAGACGCATCAAAGCTTCAGTAAAACACAGATTCAAATGCAGGGACCGGTTTTACAGCAGCATCACAGTGCAAGTTCTCCAGCATAAGAACGACACACTGAACACTTAATCACAAAAATCCCTCTTGGAGGAGGTGAAATGATCACGCTTGGTCAGATCATGCCTTTGCTCAGTTGTAAAAGTGCTGTGTCTCCTCTCCTAAGGAGCCGTTCCTAAGCTGATTAATCACCAATCAACCATGATATCCTTCTGTAGTTCTCATCCTGTAAGCCCTACCAGCACGTGCAGTGATGCTCTGAGCCTGTGAAACTGTGTGGACTCCAGCAGGGAAAGAGGGCTGTTAAGAGAAGAATGAGAAACAGGCAGGGAGAGTGAAAGGGGAGCAGAGCTGGGGTTCAGCTCAGGGTTTTAATGTTCTTCTGCAGTTCTGTATTCAGTACTGAGCCGCTCTTCCCTCCAGCTGCTGCGATGTCTGCCTGCACCGCAGCATCCCAGGAGAAGGTCAGGAGAGCAGCAGGGGCCTGAGGGAATACAGGAGAGAAAACATGAAAGATTTCAAGATTCATTATTTGTCACATACACAGTTATACAAGTACATGTAGTGAAACATGCCCTGAAACATCTATAGATATTATAATGTAAAGAGAAAATTAAAGGCCAAAACTAAGCAACAAAAAAGATGTAGAAAAAGTATATTCATATCAACATTACAAGTGTAAACAAGTATGGCTTCATCATGGCTGCATCTCAAAACCCGGTGGGGTATCAGACAGTACTTTATCTTTAATTTAGTGGTCCTGATTATTTCTCAAACCTAGTCACCCTGTCCTTTATTCCACATGAGAACACATTTGATCTTCATGCAAGTACTGTGAAAGGGCTATTTGTCCTCAGATTGATTAATAAACAGTTATTTCAAACCTATCCACTAATGAATCATGATTTAGAGGTGGATATAATGAATGACGAAAGATAGAAGGAAGAAAGATAGCCGTTCATAAATAATGGCATAACAGTTTTCAGTTGTGATAATTAATAAAACATCTTTAAAAATAAACAAGATACAATAAGAAAGCTTCCAGATCACTGCATATTGGGCTGTCCTATTTATCATTGACCTACGTACAAGGCTACATTCATTCAGGGCCACGTCCTCATCTTCCTTCAGTTTCTGGCCCCCAGGCGCCAAGAGCTCGAAGGGCTGCCAGCTGTTCTCCAACGAATCTCGAACAAACTCATACAGCGCTCTCACTTTCTCCCAGGCCAGAAAAGTCCCTGTTGGTACATGTGTGATAAGTTTGTAAACAGTGCTGAGTCTGACATTCAAACTTGGGTGCTGAAACAAATGAGACACACAAAAATATATTTAAAATCCAGTCTGGATTTAATATGCTCAGTATTAACTGTGAAATGTGTGTGAATTTTAGGTTAAAGGGGCATTTGCCTGGAAGTCCAGTGCTACTTACAGTTATGAGTTACAGGGACAGTGCCCCTGGCGCAACTGAGGGTTAAGTGTCTTACTGAAGGACACAATGATAAAAAGTGGGGTTTGAACCTACAACTTTGTGCTAGGGTCTGTCTGTAACAGAGGACTTGCATACCTTGTAGTATATTCCCGTCAGGTAACCGTACTCTCAGGAGAGCGTAGTTGTACTTCCTTCGCTCCCTTTGCTCATCCTTTTCCCTCATGGCTTTTGTCCTCAGCATGGAGTTTCTGTCAACGATCTCACTCCTGAAAAAAAAATGTGTTTTTGAGAAAGCAAAATCCTGTTAAGAAAAAAAATCTGTAGGGACACACTTTATTCATGTGAGCGTAAGTGATAAGGTCATATTTATTTCAGGACAGACAGATATTGACGTTTCAAAGACACTGGGTATACATATTCATTTTCCTTCCTACTTGAGTTGCTGTTCTCTTTTCAGCTCCTCAGCAGTCAGGTTGTAGAAGTCTGGCGGCAGCTCGAAGCGTGTCGCGTGTCGTGAAGGTCTGAAGGCTTGAGGCTGGCGGTCCAGCTTGGCTCGGACAGGCTCTCCAATTTGCAGTTGCTCTTTCCTCTCTTTCATCTTCTCTAGAGCCTCCGCGTCCTGCTCTGCCAGAATCAAGAACTCCTCAGTGTCCTCTGGAGAATAATAGCAGGAGCATGAAGAGAGTTTGGCCAAAACAAACACATAGTATTGACAGGGCTGCCTTCATAAGATCAATCAAAGTTAAAATGGTGACCTAGAATTCTCAACTAGAATGCATTTCCGCAAGGAAAACTGAGTGCCTGGTTGTTGCTTGGTGGTTGTCAGGGTGTCTCAGGTGGTTACTACAGCATCACATATGTACAGTGTACAGTGTAGCTACGGTGTTTTTATGATCACTGTTGATGCAATCACACTAATAACTTGATGAAGCCAGACCTTTATTAGAACTACTGATATTATGAAAAAACATTTTAAAAACCTTTGAAATCACAAGTTACCCTTTATAATGTGTGAACATTTTAGCTTAAAATGACAAAAAGAAATGGTCCAAAATGACTTGGATTTAAATGTTATTACATTAGTATTAGGGCTGTAAAGCGATTAATTAAAATTAACTAGTTAATCGCAAATCTGGAAAAAAATGAATCCCAATTAATCGCAATTCTATGTAAACCCAATATATAATATATAATGAACACACTCAGTCATCTATTTTACAAAGAAGGCTTTGTTTATTTTTTTCCCCCAAACTCTGTCACACTTAAAAGCTGTGAGATAAAAACAAAACTTACTTTTGAATAGAAAATGCATAACATCTTCAAACC
>JBBPDC010000038.1:10538682-10574233 GCA_037974485.1 Hemigrammopetersius urotaenia
TGTGTGTGTGTGTGTGTGTGTGTGTGTGTGTGTGTGTGTGTGTGTGTGTGTGTGTGTGTGTGTGTGTTCGTGTTCAGCTGTGCTTGCTCTGGACAGCCTGCATGCCCAGAGGGGACCCATAAGACTTGACGTGGTCATGTGCTAAAACACACCCGTTGTTTGGGGTCTGTAGGCAGTCACAGAGGGCTATGAGTTTCTTTAAACTGAAAAACATCACTATTGAATTGAAAAGCATTATTAAGTTAATGAAAACTCATTTACAAAATAGGTCTATAATATGATGTATTGCATTATAGTATACATTATAATACACAATGTATTGTTCATTTTTCTGCTTTCCCTGATTGATCTTCTAGATTTTAGATTTTTGTTATCTAGAAATAGATGTTTCACATGCTTCATCTACACGTTATTGCTCAACTTTCTATGTTGCTTGCAGTTATTGTTTATTATTACAGAATACTCAGTAATAGTTTGGATTTCACTCTTACTGGATAGTGAATGACAGTGCAACTCCTTCACCTATTTGAATCTTGCAAAACCATTTCTTACACTTAAGAGGCTATTTTTAGGCGAGTTTCCAGATTTCAGCCGTTCCTGCAGCGGCGTCTTTTATATAGAACGTCCCAAGGGCCTAAGTGAGCCGTAAAGGTCTAATTACAGCTACTTTAACGTTCAGTTCATTTAAAATGGTTCATTTAGCAGCGTTCATTTTAGTCCATCTGTATTGCAGTGAGGTAATAAAGCTACTGCACAGCCCGATTATGAAGAAGTGTAAGAATAGGCTACAGTCATCTGTAATATTTATTGATCTTGATCAGTTTGTTTTTTTAATAAAAGTTGAGTCAGATGTTTAGTCTGCTTTGCAGCAGCCGTATGGGATGTGTGAGACTTTTTAAAGACAAATCTCAGGCTGTTAAATATTTGCCTTTCGTTAAGCAGTGGTTTTGAGTTGACCAAAACCTCTTATAAGGGTGTGGATTTTAAAGCTCAACTGAATGTCTTTTATTTGCTCAGTCAGTATCAGAACCTTTGCTCTTTTTCAGCTTTACATTTCAATCACTTGTCATCCTTTAAACTGCATCGTGCTGAGACGTATGATGGAGTTTGTGTGTTGTTGTGTGAGAGATTCAGAACATAAACAGTGTGTTTTCGAAGGTGGTATGATGTCTCTTTACCTGTGTGATCTAATCTCACTGTTCGGTCCAGGGACGTTTGGAGTCAGGTGTCACAAAAGGCTCCCTCAGCGTAACCTGTACCTGCTCACCTAGATACAATGTCTGTTACCGTGCCAACAGAGGACGGATCTCTAAAATATTAATGCTCTCCAAAATGAACTGTCAGGATGTGTGTGTGTATGCATGTGTATGTGCGTGCTTGTGGAAGTGGATCTGTTGGGTTCTCTTTTCTTTATGCTTTTGTCCAGGGTCAAAAGTGGAAAAGGACAAAAGTGCCCACATGTTTTAAAAAAAGGGTTCCACAAAATTCTGAACCTTTGGTGGTGAGGGTATTGAAATGTGTAAACACATTTGTACACTCTGCGTAGTTTGTGCATTTTCTTCCATTAGTGGTCTGATATGATTTTTAGTATTAACATTATTTTAACAGTGTATTTGCATATAAATGGTCTGTAAATCAGAGTAAGTAAGTATTATATCCTACACTGAACCTCCTGATCAGTATGTTTGCCTTCCCCAAGGTCTCTCTGTGTGTGTGTCTGTGTCTGTGTCTGTGTGTGTGTGTCTCTGTGTGTGTGCGTCACACGCAGGAAAAGGCATCTTTTTTGCCCAGAGTGTCAAACTTGTTTCTCTTTGGCTGGAGAATGTAGTGTGTGATGTGTTGTGAAAATCTCACCAGCTTACTATGTTTGCACAGTGAGTGAGAAACTGAGAGAAGGAGCGCAAGGCTTCGTTTGTTAGCTGGAACGGTCTGCAAATTGGTTTCTAGGGGTATGCAATCGACAAATTTGTACTCGAAACATGCGGTCGACCAGTTTATTATTTTATTATTGGCTGTTCTGTGCTGTAATTTCATAAGATCAATAACATGAGCGAATGGATTTGAAATCAGCTGTTCCATCTGTACCAGTAAAACATTGAAGTGTCTATTTAACTCAGACTTTTGATGGAGCACTTGATTATAATGTTATTTAAAAGACAAGTCATTTTTCCCCATTTAAGAAATTAAATGCCAGTTTGACTCATTAATGAGCAAATAATATTTCTGTAAAGACTTGCAGAAAGTGCTTGAAATATTTCGGTGTGAGCCCCTGGTGTTTATAAAATGCTAATAGAAATCAGCCAGTTCAGAATCTGTCATAGTTATTCATGGTAAGTGCATCCCTAGAGTTCAGAATCTGCTAATTTAGCTAAATTTCAGCCAACTGGCAAAAATTCCAGTTATGTCGATGGACTGCAATTGCTTCTAATGCCTATTGTATGACAAAACAGCAAGAATGCTGGAGAGAGGCTGCCACGGACTCTGCCCACCCTCTCGCTCTCATGCAGCCGGGGTCTCGTGCAAATGCAACTGCCCTTGTCCAAATTCCCTTTTTCCTCCCCTCCCTTCTTTCTGTGCTGTCTTATGACCGAAGACACATGACCAGCACACTCGCTCCATACAGCTGCTCTGTGTGAGAGCGAGAGAGCTGTACTGAAATGTGTTGCCTTCAGAGCATTCTAACAAATGTTTTGCGTGTGTCGGTTTGTAAGTGAAGCCCAGTAGTCTTTGTCATACTTCAGTTTAAATTGTGTACGCTGGGATGAAATCTTCTTCAAGCCTGATGAACACACGACTACATAAAATGCAGACACACGACTGAGTACCAAACGAGAAGTAATATAAATACAGTAATCCCCCAAGTTTTACGTGGGTCAGGACATGCAGATCCAGTCACACGCAGCTTTTTTATGAGAACCACACTCGCAGAAATCTCCACAACAACGCGGGACCTGCAAATATTCTCCACGTTTTTTTCGTGGCAATATTTTTTTAATACATTTTACTTGTAAAATATTAAGAAAAATTTACTTATTCTGTAACATGAATAGTAGGGATGCACTGAAATGATTTTTTTTTTTTTTTTTTTTTGGCCAAAACCGAAAATGAGGACACACTCGGCTGAAAACCGAAACAAACACAGAAAGAAATTATTAAATTATTAAAATAATAAATCTGTTACAAAACTTAAAATATTTATTTAGCATTCAAATAATGCACACTATAAAATATAATTTGGCCCCACTCATAAGGAGCTTAAAAGCAAGAAAGCAGAAATTTTATACAATTAAATATCTTTTCTTATAAAACCAGTGAATTCAAGTGCCTTTTAATATTCTGTACGAAGAACACAGTGGATTCAGAACAAGTATTTTAAAACTGCTGAAAGATTGTGTGCTTTACAAACGGCTTTCCGCATGTCTTTCTTAGATATATCGAAAAATAAACCAAGTAGTTTTATTGCTGTACTGTAAATTAAATTAAAAGAAGCTGTTGAGCTCAGTCGCCTTCTCTACAATAAGACGCTGCTGATACAGTAAATTATTGAACTGTAAAAATCATTGGTGATTTTTATTTATTTATTACATTTATTTATTACTAAAAATTACACAAATGTATTACTGTATTTACCTGTTTATACCAAAGAAAATGCCAGTGCATGAATTACAGTACAGTCTGTATGGGCTTGCCTTAATATTTTTGTTAAGGGTAATGCATTAAACTGAGTTTAAAATGGAATTAAAATGTTATATTTATATTAATAATAATGTTATAATAATATTATAATTATCAACAACAATAATAAAAGTAAGAATAATAATAATAATAATAATAATAATGCATTTTATTTATAAGCACCTTTCACAACTCTACAGATGTTATCCAGAAATAAAAAATGAAAGTTAAAGAATAGATACATTAAATTAAGAAGAGTTTATACAAATAATTTCTATTACAAATAAATGTTTATGTCCTGTTTTTTTTTTTTTAAGTAGACAGTGGATTGTGTTATCCTTAAAAGTTCCTTAAAAGTGAAATGGTGTTTTGCCACAAGAATAATATAATTTGCCCCAGTAATAATAAAATATATAGACTATGTATTACTATGTATTGATCTGCTGAATATTTACATTAAATAAAACTTTCAAAAAAACAAAAACATGCCAGACAGAGCGGAGTCAGTCTCATCTGCTTCCCGTAACCTAGCAACGATATATTTAGGGTTTACACTATAATAATAGGCATTTTAGGCATTTAAAAAAAAAACAAAAAAAAACACAACTCGTTTTTTCATTATGTGGGAACGTAACCCCCGCTAATAACGGGGCTTTACTGTATTCTGCAACAGTGATGCATATATCAGTGAATAAACAGGATACTAACCAGTAAGGGTGCAAATCACCAGTGAACCCCCCAAAGACAATATTATCGTGATACGTAGGTGCCAATTCAAAATGTATTGCATTTCTGTAAACATTCCAATTCGGTACTGTGATTATTTCCAAATATTTTTGATGGACTCAGATCTTTGCATATAAAATGAGCGACTGATGTAGTGATCTGCTTCACACTATCTGAACTGATAGGAATCTTGTTCAAACTTGAGTCCAGCATTCATTTTTCTCATCTATCTCAGCATGATGTTTAGCAAATGTCCCCGTATGTTCATCGTAGTACCAGCAGTACCTAACTTTTGCATGACAGAGTTTGTGTACTGCTCATGTCCAACTCCTCTTTACCATTTAAATTATGAAAGCCAAAGTTCCTCTATGCATCGCTTCCTCTATGCAACTGTCTGTCATTCCAATTCTTAGAAATATTTGGCTCCTGCCATATGGGATGCTGTGCTGCCTGCCAATGTGTGCCAGTAGTCTAGGTTACATGATTGTAGAGAAACTGCAGAATTTCTCCACCTAAAATTCTAACATAAAAGCTAAACTGATGATAAATCAATTTTGATGTCAGTGTGGTAATACAGGAGTTGCTGCACAAAAGAATTGCGAGACATAAATGAATAGATTTTCCACCATCTCTACTAACTAGACACATCAGATAACATCATGTGTTTACCTTTTTGTGGGTTAACTGAGCTCCCAGTAGGGCCTTTTTCCAGCCCAGTTTGGTGCTTTTCCTATACAAACACAACTGAGTCAACTCAGTAGTTCCTAGTAGGCGTGTTTAAAAATGCAGGTTGTAGTGGACTACAATTTAAATTGTATTAAGAGAATATAATGGAAGTTTATTAGGCCAGATTCACTCCCATTAGACTCAAAGACAAATAAGCCTGAAAACTCATTAACGACTTCCGTTCCTATTAGTCATGTAAACCTGGGTTAAAATCATTTAGGATAAGGTGAATAAAATAGCAAACCTTCGTTCTGTTTATAGGATTATATAGGATTTCATTTATAGGATTTCAGTTCACCCTTACTAGGTGTTGGTTTTAGTAATTTGTAAATGGGTTGCGCTGGCTTATTACTTAATGTAAAGGATCTAAAGCACCTGTGGGGTAACCATGTGGTGTCCATGTACGTAAATGGTGTCTCTGCTAAAAATTGTGATGTCCATCTTGTGAATCTCAAAAGTAATTTCCACACAATCTGGTGGCACACTGTAATACTGTAAGGTGCAAAGAGGAAATGAAACCTTCTCAGTTTCATATGCATCAGCATTGGCCAGTTATTTGTTCCCTACTTGTTGCAGATCCATGTTTTCATTGTCTCTTCACAGGCCAAATACATCTCCACGTGTATCGATGAGATCAAGCAGGAACTCAAGCAGGACAATATTGCTGTCAAAGCCAATGCAGTCTGCAAGCTCACCTATGTAAGGCCTGTTTTTGTCTTCATGCAAACTGAATATTAAAATACAAATCTTGTCATATAAGCCTTTGCCATATAATATATAATTTCTTATATATTTGTTTTGTTGTTAATTCTTTTTTAAGAAAATACACAATTGACTCCCTCCTCTGTCATGTGTGTTCAGTTGCAGATGCTGGGCTATGATGTCAGCTGGGCTGCGTTCAACATCGTTGAGGTGATGAGCTCTTCCAAATTTACATATAAGGTAAGAACCCTGGGGGGAAAAAACAAATTCCTCACATTGATACCTACAGATCTTTGTTGGAACAAAAAGATCCCAGAATAATTACTTAATAGGAGAAGCATAATACAATGTATACATACTAATCTCATTTTATAGCATTTCTGTTGGTCCATTCATTAAACGTAGAAATGGAGTTTCAAGATTTAAGTAGTGTATTACAGAACATGGGATGATATATTCTTTCTCTTTTTTTTAGCGAATTGGCTACCTGGCTGCCTCACAGTGCTTTCATGAAGGCACTGATGTTATCATGCTGACCACCAATCAGATCCGCAAGGTAAGATTTACCGTATTTTTTCCCTCAGCGTACAGTTGAGCTTTTCTGTCTGGAACCGAGTCTGAGTCCCTCTGGTGCCATTCACCATCTGTGACTGCAGGTTTACGTCAGCTCAACTGACTCTTCTCTGATTAGTCGTCAAGACCAGCAGGGGCCCATTCTCACCATTGGTCTAAGAGATGCGCTCGCCAATCTGGGCATCTGCTAGCTCACGCAGATTGAATTGGGTGTTGCAGCTCTTTTTCTAAACATGCTGACACCCCATGATACAGCATGACTAAGAATGGCTGTTTCAGTTTGAGTTTTTTAAATATCCTCATTTTTAAAAAAAATTGTATTTGAATGGTAGAAAGTGTTTTACATTGTTATGAATAAAACAAGAAATACATGAAGGCTTAACAATTGCTTATTGTATGGAAATAATGAAAGACGCAAGTTATATTGAGTTTGGTTGAAAAAAACAAATTCCACACCTCGTCAACAGTCAGCTGTCATTTCACTTAAAGTGAGATATAGTAGGGCTGGGCGATATGGCTGAAAACTGTATAACGATATCAGTGTTTCATATCGGTCGATATAGATAATTATTGATTTTTTTTATGATCCATATAATTTAAACATTTTTATTTTAAACTTAACCTTTCTCTGATCATAATCCCCTCTGTTATTAAGACAGAAATGTCAGCAACCATGGAAAACTCAAATAAATGCAAACATAAGTCTAAAGTCGCAATGAACACTTAACAATTATCTATTAACATTTAAGCTGCTAAATGAAAGAAAATGTAAGAAATGCTGAATAAAGTGTAAAAAAAAAAAGTGCAATGAAATAAAAATGACGTCTGAAGCTTTGTGATTCACAAAAAAATGACAGAACTTCCATAAAAGGAGTTGTTTTGCTGTGCTACGACCATTTATGACAGCTGCGTTTCCCGCACGGATCCAAACTAGAAACTAGCTTCGCAACCTCTGTTTTCTTCCGACGAAGAATACAAAATATCAAACGTTTTATCGAACACATTTTTTATTGATCTCGATCACGTGTCTATCGCTATACATATCGTTATTGTTTTATCACCCAGCCCTAAGGTATAGTATTCACAGCTTGGATCCCGATATTTTGTGTATTTCTGTTGCGCCAGCTACATATGACTTATGTGAGACTAAATGGTTATTAAACCAATCGTGACGTCCCTCCCTGTGAACAAAATGAAGAGAAAATGGACAAAAATATCATGCTGTCCTTTGCTTCGTTGGTGCTTCATATATTTATTTTTTCCTATCCTTCTTGTCTCTCACCAGGACCTCAGTAGTCCGAATCAGTATGACACAGGTGTTGCCCTGACTGGCCTTTCCTGCTTTGTGACTCCTGACCTGGCCCGTGATCTAGCCAATGACATCATGACTCTGGTGAGGTTGTTTTAAATATATGGTCATATCATGAATATCTGTGTGTTCCTAAAGGGGTTTTCATCAGAGCTGAAATGAAAGAAGATTTGCACTATTGAGCTCACCTTCTCTCATCTTGTCTGCGCACATCCTATTACAGACACACACACGCACTCTTGCTCATGGTCTCTTCCTGTCTCTCCCTCCATCTCAGATGTCCCACACTAAGCCGTACATCAGGAAGAAGGCTGTGCTGATCATGTATAAAGTCTTCCTGAAGTACCCTGAGTCCCTGCGTCCAGCCTTCCCTCGCCTGAAAGAGAAACTTGAAGATCCTGATCCAGGTGAGTAATTAAAAAAACCTTAACCTTAGTACTTAGTACGTAATCCCATTTCTTTAACTAGTTCAGAAAAATATAGTGCACGTCTGCATTGCATGCAAATGCAAAAACATGATATTGCATGATCCCGCTTGATACTACAATGTGCAATATTAGTGGTCAAAATCTGATCTCAAGATTTTAATGACTGTTCTTATGATTGTACAGGAAACAATTCATTGCACAGATCGTACCATAATAATAAAAATTAATAATGCATTTTATAAATAGAAGTTAAGGCATACACGTCAGTGAAATATACCCAGTTTTGTATTTGAAAGTTTGCACTAATATAGATTTATGTAGAAACAATAATTAATTGCTTTAAGACATTAGCTTTGATACCGTAGTCATCACTATCATCTAACCGATTTATTACACCTGTAATTAGATGTTTAAGGTGCAGTACTTTTAATGGTCTGTTTACTATGCCACAGCTCTGCCCTGTATTTAAGGTGTTCTCTTTATGCCTTAGGGGTGCAATCAGCAGCAGTTAATGTCATCTGTGAGCTGGCAAGAAGGAACCCCAAAAATTATCTGTCCCTCGCCCCACTCTTCTTCAAGCTCATGACCTCGTCCACCAACAACTGGGTTCTCATCAAGATCATCAAACTGGTAAGAGGACGACAAACTACAGTAAAAACATGAACATGTTTGTGTGTATGTCCCTGGAGATGCGTTATGTGTGTATATGTGTGTGTGTTTGTGCCTCTTCAGTTTGGTGCCCTAACCCCTCTGGAGCCTCGTCTAGGAAAGAAGCTGATCGAGCCCTTAACAAACCTCATCCACAGGTAAGATAGTCAGTGCTGCCTAATTGAATGCAACCTTAATTTTTTGTCAGATTTCAACAATTCTGCTGGTCCTCCTTTGTCTCTTTCAGTACCTCAGCTATGTCTCTCCTGTACGAATGTGTCAACACAGTGATAGCAGGTCAGTACTGATTCAGTGTTGTGGGTTCCATTGTAATAGAATGCCTGTTTGATGACTGTTATTAATTTTTGTTTGCCTTTGTCCTATGCAGTGTTGATTTCTCTTTCTTCTGGGATGCCCAACCACAGTGCTAGTATTCAGGTGGGTCTCAGTGCTGTGCGTTCTTGACCACAATGTGCTGCTTTTTCCCCCACAAGCTCAACCCTTTCCACTCCAGTGAAATAATAATGGCTTTTGTTACTGGCTGCACTTCACCTCAGTCACTTGATTATAATTATTCTCAGTGGTATGTGTTTAGCTAGCATCTCTGTGCGGTTGTTGATCACATAAAATACTTAAGTTATGTTCTTTAGGACTGGATCTAGATCGGCACTAATTGTTCACTGTGTGACAAATGTATAACTATTCATTTTAAAATACTCGAGCTGTTGTGGAAAGGTCTAATATATGGTAGTAATGACTTTATCTTTTTTTCCCCTCCCTGTCTTTCTTTCTTTCTCTTCTTGTTCTTTCTGTCTGTCTCCTTTTTTTTGTATTTTTTCTCTCTATGTCTCTTTGCCATCCACAGCTCTGTGTACAGAAACTCCGAATCCTGATCGAAGACTCGGACCAGAACTGTGAGCCTTCTGTCAATGCCTGCAGTGTGTCATTCTCTCATTGTCTGCGTGTTTTTGTGTTAGTCCATCGCCCCCCAAGCCATTAAAGATGGAGGACCTGGCGACCTCCATCCTGGATAACTCGAAGCTGCTTCTGTGCTGTAGTTCAGGACTTCAGGCAGCAATTTTGTGGATTTGACAAGCTTCTGAAATTATGTATCATTAACAGTGGTGAAACCATATTTTTCACTTAGCATGATCATTATCAAAATTTGTGGATGGTTTGTTGCTGTGTAAACACAGCCCTTCCATCTATATACTCCGTAAAGCAACACCTCAGTTTAGACCTTTATCACTGCAACAGGAGGGTTCGAGTTATCAGGCTCCCAGTGAGTGCAGTGTGTAGAATAGCTTTACGGTAGCTGGACTTTTGGTGATCGCCGAAACAAAACACTCAACCACAGTTAAGACGTGTACCTATTCCCTTACTATGGATTATAACGTTGTCTGTGGGCTTCAGTTATTTGACTGTCGGAAGGTGTGACAGTGAAAATGATTTGCACAGTCTTTCGAGGAAAATCAGTTTGGTGGAAAACATAAACAAATGGACCATGTGAAAAATGGTTTCAAAGTTGGTGGAAAAATAAGATTTTAAGTCCTACATAACGGACAAGTTTTACAGAGTTGGTAAGTCTTGGTCTAACAAAGCAGTCAAAACCAGAGCACTACTGTTTATTGAGCTAGACCATAGGTGTGGAAAACTCTGTAGCTGGCCACATGTTTCCTGTTTGCGGGCAAGAAACAACTTGTTTGTCACCAACTCTGGATATGTGTACAAGCTAAATATGTACGTTGGTAGATTTACTTAGTACAGGTGATGCACAACCACCCTGTCTCTTGTACACCTACCCGCTGTCTCTCTTTTTCTTTCTATCTCTCATTCTGTGTCTGTGTCTCTGTCCGTGTCTCTCTGTATGTCTGTGTCTCTCCACGTTTGTCTCTGTGCGTCTCTGTCTCTTTCTCTGCGTATGTCTGTCTCGCTTTCTCTGTGTATCTGTCTGTGTTTCTCTCTCTCTCTTTCTCTTTCTCTCTTTCTCTGCTTGACTCACCAGACTTATTTGTGGGTTGGGTGTGAGCAGTGGGTATCTGGCACTGTATTGACTACAGAGACTGTTTCTTGTTTTTCCACATTACACATCCCATGTAAACTAATTTGAGGGAACATATGGCTAAAGCGTCTCACTCGTGAGAGATCGATTTACTAGTCCAGCGTGATCTGCTTAATGACTCAGCATTCCTGACAAGCTGATCAAACTCATAATTCCGCTGTACCCCACAAAATTCAGCAAAACCGTGTCTTATGTTTGTGTCGTCTCATGTGTTTGTGTGTTAGTGCTTTTCCTTTGTGTCATGTGTTTGTGTGTTTACTACGTTTTAAATGTGATGTGGAACCACTGATATATAGTACTGTGCATAAGTCTTGAACCACCCCTCATTGCTTTATATTTTACCTTCTTGCAAACAGTTATTCCTGTCTCATTGTCTTTTCTTTAACTTAAGTTAGTATAAAGAAATTGGAAAAAATGTTTTACCACAACAGGCTGCAAAGTGCCTTTTTCAAGGTTCCTAGAAAAAGGTGCTCCAACCACTCAGGATTCAGCACCACCAGTTTACTGGCCTGATCATCTGGAATAATCTGCTCCTGTTTCTTCCCAGGTTCAGGACTTAAGTTAGATGTGCTTTGTCTTGCTTGAATGAATCATACATAGGTCACTGTGTGGCTCAACAAAAAACAGGTTACTGGTCATATTCTGGGACTAGACTGAAAATGAGAGTCTGGAAAAATATGGAGAAATGAGGAGTGGATCAGGTACACAGTACACATATAGACTGCAAGAGAGAGGAGGTTTTGTTATTTAGAATTAATGCAACAGTCATATATAACAGCTCAGTATTCGCAGTTATTCCCAGTTATGCATTTTTGCTAAGTTTGAACTTTCTACTTGGTGTGAATTGGTTTAGTGCCTTCATGTCTTATGTAAGTTATGGAATCTTGGAGTAGGTAAGTATCCTTTTGTGTCTAGCAACCATACTCAGAAAACTCCTAAAGCCATAGCAAGCCCTTTAGAACAGGTTCAAAAGTGGAATGTTAGTTTTAGAGTTAGTCTGGAGCAGTGGAGAGCTAGCTTTTTGCAGGCCTCTCTCACTGGCTGAATGTGTCTTTGGTTGCAGTGAAGTACCTGGGTCTGCTGGCCATGTCTAAGATCCTGAAGACACATCCTAAGTCAGTGCAGTCTCACAAGGACCTCATTCTGCAGTGTCTGGACGACAAGGACGAGTCCATCCGGCTTAGGGCTTTGGACCTGCTTTATGGCATGGTATGCTAGCCTTTTACTCTTTCTTGGGGTATGAGTCAGATCTTTGCATCTTTAAAATGTTGATGTACTAAACATAACCAACAATTTGTATAAAAATTTATATGTTGTTTGATTTGGAACCCCCCTTGATAGTCTGCAGCCATGTTATTTGGAAAATTCATGTAAAATTGACTTGCCCTTTATGATATGAATTTAGACCCTGTGGGCAGAAAAGATTAGCTTCATATGTTTGTACCTGTGTATATGTAGGTCTCTAAGAAGAACCTGATGGAGATTGTGAAGAAGTTGATGTTGCATGTTGACAAGGCTGAGGGGACCACATACAGGGATGAGCTGCTCACCAAAATCATTGACATCTGCAGCCAGAGCAACTATCAGTACATCACCAACTTTGAGTGGTAAGCACATTCAGTATACATGCAGTGCTAAGCTCTGCATTTAAAGCAATAATCCTCTATTTCTATTCCCTCTGACTGCTACCATGTTGTGCTTTGATAGATAAATCTAGGCATTGGATGCTTAATTGGCCCTCCTTTCCATCTTATTCTTTTTCCTGTTCTCAGGTACATCAGCATCCTGGTGGAGTTAACCCGACTGGAAGGCACAAGACACGGTCACCTAATTGCCTCTCAGATGCTGGACGTAGCCATTCGCGTCAAGGCCATCCGAGTCTTTGCTGTGGCTCAGATGGCCATGCTGCTGGACAATGCACACCTGCTTACAGGGAACATGCAGCGGAATGGCATCTGTGAGGTCCTCTATGCTGCTGCCTGGATCTGTGGAGAGTTCTCGGAGTACGTCAGACTGAAAATCTTTTCACTGTACAGACAAAATGGCCAAAATAATTATTACTTTTAAAATTCATTGTGTATTAAGATGGGGTAAATTAAGCAGCCTAACCACAAAAGATGCTTTTTTGGAATGGCAGTATCAGAGTTCCTCTCTTCTGCATATGCAAAAGTTGTTTGTTATTGTTATTAACATAAACCTTTTATTTGACCATCATCAGTGTTATTTTTGGTTGAAACATTGTGCTTGACATTCATTCAAAAATTCTTCTGAAGCCTCATGGCACTCAGCATTACATTTGCCTTAATTTTGTATGTGTTAACCTTTATGAATTGGTATATTGTTTTTGATCTTTTAAGTTTATAATTTAAAAGAAAGATGTTCTTCTCAGCTTACTTCTTTGCTGCTACCTCACTAACTGTGTAAAAGTTTTGTACATCCCCCGTGAATCTCAAATTTTACATTGAATTATAGGTGTTGAAGTTGCTTGTTTTAAAATTGTTACCAAATGGTTTTGTTCTCAGGCACCTGGAGGACCCAATGCAGACCCTGGAGGCCATGTTGAGGCCTAAAGTGGCTACCCTGCCAGGCCACATCCAGGCAGTATATGTGCAGAATGCTGCAAAGCTATTTGCTACAGTTTTGAGGAAGCACGAGGGGGCAACAGACAGCCAAGCTGCACAGGAAACCAGCCAACTCCTCATAGAGCGACTCCCACTTTTTGTCCAGAGTGCTAACCTGGAAGTACAGGAGAGGGTGAGAACTAAAATATATAAACCCATTCTAAACACAGCTTGCAATGCCTTTTTCCTGTTTATTCCTGTCTTCTGTGTTTAGATGATTAAATATATAACGCACACAGTCACTTTCACACTCAGCTGCTGCTGTCAGCACAATCGATGATTGCATGCCACATTCATGCCCCCTTCAGGCATCCTGTATCCTGCAGCTGGTGAAATACATCCAGAAGCTGCAACAGAAGGATGTGGAAGTGGCTGAAGAGGTGTCTGCACTATTCGCAGGGGAACTCAACCCTGTGGCCCCAAAAGCCCAGAAGAAAGTGCCTATTCCTGAAGGGTGAGTCTTTTAACTCTACAACGACACACACTGAACTTAAAGGAGAAATCGACACAACAGTCCAAATGAAATATCAGTCCAAATGAGTAATTTCACACCCTTGAAGTACTGAGTCAGTTGTTGTTGCTAAAACAAGCTGTTTTAGCTGTTGAAGCTGTGGAGGTAGTTCAAGAGGTCTGGGGTTCGAATTCTACCTTCAGCACCACCACTGGGTCCCTGAGCAAGACCCTTAACCCCAAGTTGCTCCAGGGAGACTGTCCCCTGTAGTTAGATAATGAAAGTCGCTTTGGATAAAAGCGTCTGATAAATGCCATAAATGTAAATGTAAATGTCAGAATAGTGTTGCTCACTATTCTGTAGGAAATCACTGCTTCGTCCTAAGGTCAGCAATGAATAAGTCCTAATTTGCTATTTTGATATTTGAATTGCAGTCTGGACCTGGATGCCTGGATCAATGAGCCTCCATCTGAAAGCGAGTCTGAGGATGAGAAGCCCAAAGCTGTGTTTGCTAAAGAGGAACCCAAACACTCACGACCTCGTCACACTGAAGTGGATGAGAAAGAGCTGGCAAGGGTGTGTATATTCATCTATGTACAGTGAATTACCATATTAGTCCTGCAGCTCTGTAAGGTCATTTCTAGTTATTGACCATCCTTTGCTCATGCTGGCTCTCAAGCTAATTGTGCTTTTGTTCCAAAAAGAGGAGGGAAGCCAGGAAGCAGGAACAGGCCAACAACCCCTTCTATATCAAATCCTCCCCATCATCTCAGAAGGTATGCTGCACATCAGAAATATGAGTTAAAGTTCCATCATGTTTTAGTTCTTGTAAAGAAGGATATGTGTGTACATTTGTTCATGCAGGTGTATCAGGACACACCAGGGGTAGAGCACATTCCAGTGGTGCAGATTGATCTCAGTGTGCCTCTTAAAGTCCCAGGTGAAACTGGCAGCATGTTTTTTTTGTGTCTCCTTTTGTGTCACACATGATTCATTTTGGTTTTTAATTAGAAATATTCCATTTATGGTGACTCTCTCTGTTCTCCTTTTGTCACTCTCTCCTCACTCAGGGATGCCCATGTCTGACCAGTACCTAAAGCTAGAAGAGGAGCGCCGACAGAAGGAAAAGGCTGAGAAGAAAAAGAAGGAGAAAAAGAAGAAGAGAGAAAAGCATGGGAAAGGAAAGAAGGCTGACTCAGGCCCTGAGAGCGAGGAAGACATCACACCTGCTCACCAAGTGGACATAGTCACAGAGGAAATGCCGGAGGTAAGGCAAATAAATATCATATTATGCAGGAGTTTCTAAAGTGAAATACCTTTAAAAGAAAAGGATCATTTCTGAATTTTAACATTTGTACTGATGAGCCCATCTTTTCTCAGAATGCCTTACCAAGTGATGATGATGACAAAGACCCCAATGATCCACACAAAGCCCTGGATATAGACTTGGACAAGTATGTCTTTTATGTTGTACTTTACATTAGTCTTTATATCACTGTATACTCAATATTTTGTCTTCTTTCTCAGTTAACTATCACCTGTCATATTTATAGTGTGAACATGCCTAATAATCCAGAGGAAATGATCAGAATTACTCAAGATAAAATCTAGTTTCATTACCATACATTATTGTTAATAATTGTTTCCCTTTTCCTGGGAACTTCCCTGAGACTGTATGACAGAAATGATATTTTTCATACCAAAAGGCAGGATTGTATTGTGGGTAGACCCCTCTGCGTTTAGCAGACACATATTTAAAGAAATTGCCATGTCTTCTGAAAAAGCTGTTTAGTATTTGCCATTTAATTAATTTCTTTATCTATAACGCTGCTGTTAATGGATGCTGTGATGCAATAAGTATGTTTTTTTTCTCCCATGGACATGGACACTGTTTGAGCTCGTTTTCAGCCAACTAGCTCTCAAACACTTTTTGATCTGTATCTTTTTTTCTGTCTTGTGCATATGCACATTTGTCTTCCTGCTAGTCTGCTTTCTGGCACTAACTGCAGGTGAGTGTGATGTAGACTTACGGGCCAATGTGATGGAGATCCCAATGCAAAGCCCGGGTATTCCTACTATCCTGTACTGTAGGTGTGTGGGTAATGACTGTTATCCTTGCCCTGAGAGAGATGTGTGTGTGTGTGTCGCTAATAGGAAAGCACTCATTCAGAAATGACCTGTGCTTGTAACTGTAATTATTGTAGAATTTTTAATAATTCCTAAAAGTATGCTTATTTGTTTTCATGTCTAAATTTTGTGTCTGGGCTGTACTGGCACACACAGTAATCTCTTCACAGTTTGTACTGAATGAATGCTTTGTAACAAACCTAGCTTCTAGAACTACTTAAAATTGCGCCAACATTCAACATCTTTGCCCCCTTTGCCTTATTTTTGTCAAGGCTGACCCTTTTGTTTCCATTATATTGCTGTCTGAAAGATCTACCCCTGCCTCACTTAGCCCAGAAAGTCCAACCCTGTGTACTGGGAACTCAAAAGGAATGTGAATCCTTGAAGGTGTGTACCTGTGTGTCCTTCCAGGCCCCTGGCAGACAGTGAGAAGCTTCCAGTGAGGACACACCGCTCTGAGGCCCTAAAGAGCCCAGGGGGTGATGGGGATGGAGAGAGCATCTCACAGGAGCCCAAGAAGAGAAGCAACAAGGAAAAGAAGGAGAAAAAGAAGGACAAAGATAAGGACCGGAAGGTACAGTTTTTGGCAAAAGTTTGGGAACCCATGAACAAAGTACATATTTTTATTATATTTGAAATGAAAAGATGTAAACACAACTTATACAGAAAATATATTAAATGTATAATATTAATACATCAGTCAACTGGTTACATCTGAAGTGTTAAGAAATGAAGGTAAGGGAAGCTGGAAAGGATATGGAAGACCAAAAAACTAGATAGAGCTGCTGGTGTTCTAGCCAACAAGGCAAAGCTACCCACCATATGGCAAGAAAGGACCTGCAGGAGCACAGCGTTAGATGTTAAGCATGAGGATGGATCTGTCATGTCTTTGAAGTTGTGTGGGTCTCAGTGGCACATTGCATGGTTAGAAGTAAGAGTGGATTCGACTAATTATCAGTACATTCTGGAAGCAGTTAAGAAACAGGAACTGATAAGAGGCTGACTTTATAACAGGACTGTGATCTAAAGCATACCTTTTGAGAATCGTTTTAAGTTTATGGAGTCACCCTCCCACGGCCCTGACTGTGTAGATCTTAAACCAACCTGCTGTGCATGCAAGAAATTAAGATTAATAAGAATATTACAAAATTAACTGCAAAAAAGAGTGCATAAATATTTAAGTAAGAACAGAAGGCCTCACAACAGTCTAAGATGTATTTGAAAGCTGTGATATCAGGCAAAAGGGGTGTTACTAAGCACTGTCTTAGCATCACCCCCTTGGATAGGGTAGGGAATCCTAACTTTTGAGTGTGCAGTTGGCATTTTTGAGTTTGACTGGAATGTAGAGGAGTCATTATGTTAATAAGACGTATGTAATTGTATCTCTTTGTGATTTTGCCTTGTTGACCCTGTTGCAGAAGAGCAAAGAGGATAAGAAGAAAAAGAAGAAACACAAACATGACATGGAGGAGGAGCCAGTTGAGCCCCCTGCAGAAGAGCTGGTCCAGTCAGAGCAGACCAGTGAGGTGGCAGCCCCACCTACTGCCACATCTGCTGAGGTATGACTAAGTTTTTGTGATGAAAATTGTGCAACCCTGTCAACAGTAAAGGGGGGTCTGTGTGAATGGTTTTGGTTGAATTTATGTCTTAACTCTTACTTAGGGGCCGGAGGGCTGCAGCACTGCATAGTTTAATGCATTAAATCAAGTTTGTTAAATCTGATTTAACAAACTTGATTTAAAGAAATACTAAATTCTTTATATTTGTTGTCTTTAAGGATTGTAGATTTATGTTGTTACAACCACACTTTAGGTACTGAAGATTTCGCTGTTTAAAACATAGTTTTATTTTATTTTAGTACATAAGTACATCTTATGTACTTACCTTTAGTACATCTACTCTGAGATTATTTCTTCTGACATTCACAAGATGGAGCATGATGTCGGATCTTCTTGAGTCATGGAGGAAATACTCAATTGAAGGGACAAAGATGATGTAATTTGATCATGGCTGCCACACTAGCAAACACTCGAGGCCTTTATTCTACTCTGTGGCAGTACTGAGCCTAATGAAATGTACAATTTCTAATTAAATTATATTGTGTTATGTCTACCACCTTATGATCCTGATTTGTGACCCTGTGTTCACACTGCAGGTAAAAAATGTCCCGGTTGGGGATGCATTCGTTTGGTCTACTGTTTGAATCAATTGATTTTTGGTGAGACAGACCCAAACCGTGTTAGTAAAACCCGATCACACAGAGCCAGTGTCTTTGCCTTGTATAGTTACTACCATTTTACTCCTATGCTTAGACAAAAAGGTAAAAAAGAAGGAACTGAGAGTTCTTTCTCTGTTTGGTCAGTTTCTGCTATTAAATCAGGCACACATTGACAATGTTTACTTGTTTCTGTAAGCTCTGATCAATGTGGTTGTTTTAGGGTTTACTATTTATTCACCAAGTTCAAAATAGCTGATCGTACTAAGATCATATATAGGCTATATAAAATGATAACGTGAATGACCAAACGGCAAGATTACATTGGGGTCAATTTTACCAGCAGTCTGAACGTAGTCTTTGTTAACTACATTTATTCCATTATTATGACTATATTGCCTAAACTAGTAAAATGATAATGGAATATAAACACTTTTCTATGTGACTGCACACTACTGCACTCCCAACAACAAACAGGAGTACCAAAGAACCAATCCTAATGTGACATAATGTTGAATGGCAAATTATTAGAGCTGAATCAGATGCGGCATGAGATCAAAAGTCATTTCAAAGCCTTGTAACTTAATTGGCTTGGATTCTCACTTTTTTTTTTTCTTGTGCAGTGTGGAATGCTTTTGCAAAGTGCTGCAGTGTGAAGTTCACATGTGTTGAAACATGGAGTTGTTTGGTTGGATTCATCTTCCCCACCTTGCCCTCTTTGTTCCAGGCCTCCGATCTGGATTTCTGGCTCTCTAGTGCTCCTGTTGGCCCACCTGCCAAGGTCCGGTTCCTCTCTTGATGTGGTGTCCCTCCTGTTCTCTCCTAACAAAAATCTTTCCATTCCTTTCTCCCTTTTCTCTCACTTGCCAGTGTCTCACTTTGTCACACGTCCCATTAAACTTTTGACAGGGCTCATGACTTTATATTTAAAGTGTCCATCTTTTTTCTGTGTTGCTTTGTTGTGAGCAATGTTTTTGTATTCACAAATATGAAGGAATCTTGATCCCATCTCACGAGCACATACACACTCAGGCTGTCAGCTGTGGATGCTGCTCATAGAGGGCATAGGTCACTTGAACAATTAGTATTACATTTTTATTTGCTTTTACCCTACACCAAATCATTTAAGCTGCATTGGTAGGAAGAAGCCACCACTTATTTTTTTCCTTCAGACTCTTTTACTTTAGGTTGATTTGCTCTTGCCGTTACTTTCTTCTCCAGAACATGGTCAGATCAGTCAGCTAGACGTGAGCATTGCTGCAGGCTTGTTTTTGTGTGTAGTGTTTTTGTTTTGTGCATGATCTGATCTATAGCCGTATAAGATGTATGTTTATATCGGTTTGAATGTGCTGAATTTTTTTCCCCCCTCTACTTTAGGAGGAAACAGAACCAGCCCCAGCCTTAGCCTCTGAGGTGAGCTTAGCAGCAGCTCCAGATTCAGAAGCAGATGAGCCCAAAGAAGCAGAACCCGAGGAGATGGTAGGTCATAGGAGATCTTAGTATAAGGACCTTTGTGAGAAGAAGTTGCAATCAATGAAACGGGGACATTTAACATTCTGTACCTGAACGCACATTTCTGCTAACGTTGTATACAAAAGTTTGCTCGTATTTGGGTTTGGGTCAATAGTGGAGGCTTCGTACATCACGGGAAGCTTGTTTCGTGATCATTCCTTGTATAGAATCGAGGACCTCAAAAATCTTGAGAATTAGTGTCGATCTTAAAAAATGGTGTTTAAAAATAATAAAAATGAATAGGTTATCATTGTAATAAAAATGATTTTAAAAAGCATAATAAATGAATTGCATTTTTGTTAAGTGTGAATGTAGTTAATTACAAGGTCAAAAACAGTGTTTGTTAGAAAAGTGCAGTTAGGTCATTTTACCTATTCCCCTTTTTCTTTAGAAATCCTCAAAACACAAGAAGAAGAAGCAGAAGAAAGAGAAGGAAAAAGAAGAGAAGAAGAAGAAGAAGCGGCACCACCACCATCACCACCACAGCGACGGAGGAGAGGACTCTGTGCAGAATGGAACCATGGAGGAGGAGGAGCCTCTGCCAGTAAGATGAATTCCACCAATCACAGAAGAGAACACCACACGAGAAATTGGCTTGCAAATTGCTTTAGCACTGTGTACCTAAGAAAATTTATTAAATTGTTCTTTACTTGTTTAACTGTACTGCTGGAGGATAGAGGTACATAGAAAATGCTTTGGAACTCATAGTTGGTCAAGTCAGTGGCTTTAAGGCGAGATGTTTTAATTATTTAAGGAGTGATTTTTAAATTATTTTAATACTTGTATGTGGGTCAGTAACAAGTCAAGACTCTCTGAATGGATTTATATCTGTTTTATATTCAATGTGTAATTTGGTGTAATTTGATCAATGTGTAAATGCTTCCTTAAAATTGGAATTTACAGTCTAAATGTTTATGAATTTCGGCTGAATGCTTGTGATATTTTTTATATACGTGTGATAGTCTGTGTGTGCGTCTGATTTGAAACATTTCAAACATGAATCTGGCCAAAATATTATACTTAGAAATGTAACTGTTAAGGTTTTTGACAGTTAACTACACAGGTGTGATTTGTACCGTCTGACTTTTTTTGTTGGTGTTTTCATTAATTCTCTGCGTTACCTGTTTATTTTCCTATTTCTCTTAACAGCCAATGTCAAATTACTGCCTGCTGGCTGAAAACTCATATATCAAGATGGTAAGTGCAGTAAAACCTTGAAATCAGTTAGTTTGAAGGAATCAGCAATCAATATAACATATATGGCCAATGAGTACAATTTAAATATTGTCCTAAATAAGTCTGCAATGCATTATATGCATTCAGTATTGGCCAAATTGCTTATGGGTGTTTAACATGTAGTTTTATTAAATTCTTTTGATTGCTTCCTGGTTAGAGAAGTCACTGACCTTTCAATTATTAACCCTGTTCAGCTATGTTAGTTGCTAGATGAGCCATTATTTTATGGCAATTTGAGGTCTTAATGTTGTCGTTGCCTGTTTTCCTGTATATTTAAAGATGAAAGAGGATGCCGATCAGGTAATGATACAATACAGATGATGTGAATAACCTTTCTCTCAGTTGCGGTGAAATTCTTTAGTGTAGAGTTTGCTGTTTTGTCTGTTTGTACTGATAACATGGAGTGTATTTTATTTAGTTAAGTGCATGCAGAGGGACTGCTGGTATAGTGGTTTATACTGTTTTATAGTATTTTGTAACAGTTAATAAATTTAAATCGGTAAAGCATAGCCTTTTCTGTGATGGACCACATGGTTCTGTTCCTGGACCTCTTTTTTCATTGTATGTGTGGCCACTATGCCATATCAGTGGGCATGATCACCTTCCATAGCTATGCAGTTTAACCACAGCTTTACATTTCTGCTACACCTAAAATGAAGACAACTCAAATGATATATTTAGAACAAACTAGCCACATGCATTAATTAAATCTGAAGTGTGATTTAATTAATTGAGTGTAATCCTTAGTTGCACATTATCTTTCTTCAGAAACCTTGTCGAAATCAGGCCTTATCTCGCACTGCATAATGCTAAGAATGTGACTTATGCTTTTGTTTTCTGTTGTTTGGATTATCATAATACATTTTGACTGGCTTACCCAAAAAAGACAAACTACAGCTTAAACAGAATGCAGCTGCAAGAATTCTCACTCGAACACAGATGTATACATGTATTACTCCAGTACTGGCAGCACCGCAGTGGCCTCCTATTCAGTACAGAATATGTATTATTTGCGTTTGCATTCTTTAATTGACTAACACCATTTTTTATTGCCTAAGTGAATGGTCCAAAGCAGAATCTAAGATTATAAAACTATAATTATAAAGAAAAAATTATAAAGATTACTTTCTTCTCAAACGCCTACTTTTTGTATTAATGGCCTCAGTCTGTGGGGCTCATTCAGTTAGCAGTTTTAATAAGCACCTCAAAAACATAACTTTTTTTCAATATTTTTTAGAATTTTTCTGATTTTTATTTGTCTCTCATTCTAAAGCATTTTTTCATGCTCACTGTATCTTCCTTCTTCTCTCTTACAGAATCTGTGGTGTAAACTCAAACCTGTTTTTTGTGGACGGTTTAAATCTGAGAGTGTTTTGAATGCTAATGAATGCTGCTCTTCATAACATCATGTTAAAAGAATAATTTCATTTTCTCTCCAGGTATGCGACATTCAGGGCAACTTGCAGGATGGCAGCCAGGTGGTTGTGTCCGTCATCTTTGAGAACAAGAGCGACAGTTTCCTCAAGTCCATGGAGTTCAATGTGCTAGACTCCCTCAACTCCAAACTGCAACGACCAGAGGGATCTGGGCCCCATGATGGACTTGTTGTGCCCTTCCAGCTGCCACCAGGTACCAAAACACCTTCTGTTTGATGCACATACTTTTACTGGGATATTAACGATGCAAGTTACTTACCAAGCAAACTTTACATTATAAACAGATATGCAGGATTGAAGTGTTTTTTTGATTTCATAGCTTTATGAATGTTTCTTATTGCAGAGCATTGCCAGTCTTTGAAAGGTTCTTTCAAAAGATCAGCTTACACTGCCACAAAGATGAGACTGGTTTTATGTTTCATTTTATTTTTCTCTGGTGTTCTCTGCAGGAGTGTCAAATGAGGCCCGCTTCGTTTTCTCAGTGCAGAGCATTGTCATGCCTCAGAAACTGAAGGGAACCCTCACCTTCATAGTCAAGGTATGTATTTTGCTGATACATACAAGAAAACTTGCGTATATTTTAGAGGTGATGGTGTCTCATCAGAGTATCTGTGTCATTACACTATGTGCCCAAAAGTATGTGGACATCCAGCCATTTCAGATGAGGTTTCCTCACCGCTCTTCTATTAAAGCTTTTGGTATTTGGATGAATTTGCGATTATTTGCTCAAAAGAGCTGAAATAATTTTGGACAAACATACCTGGCTCACAACATGCATTCCAATTCATACCTGAGGAGTTGCATTGAAGTTGGTACTTTGCAGGCCACTGAACATCATGTTCAGAGAAGATATTTCTACAGCTCTAGAGTCTATAATATCAGTGCAAAAAAATGCATGAACAGCCCATTCTATTATGAAGATTACATGGCCGCATGCTTGATTCTTTACACCAGTTAGCAGTGTGTCTGGCGAGCACCTGAGCTCAGTAATTAGGATAGATGTCCACATACCTTTGGCCCTGCTAATACTAACTGATACTTATTTCCACAAAACACAGCATTCCAGTGTTCATATTTTTTGAGATTTTAGATGAAGCTAAGCAACAGTACAAGCAGCCAGCATGTTGCATGTTAACAGTATCCAGGATATTATCAGGAAAGCATATTGTGGTGCAGTCTATCATAATACATGTTGTCATATTGTTCACCACTTATTACTTATGGTTTCTTGCTGCAGTCAGAAGATTCCTCAACTCATGAAAAACTGGACTTCAAACTGCACTTTACCTGCACATCATACCTAATCACCACTCCCTGTTATAGGTCAGAAACAAGAAAACATTTGATTACAATTGAATCATTTTTTCACCATTAGTTATTGTATTTCTTGAATTGTCAATGTGTTTGTGTAAACAGTGATGCATATGCCAAGCTGCTGGAGTCTGGAGACCTGAAGAGCAGCTCGTTGAGGTTGGAGGGAGTCAACATGCCCTTCCATCACCTTCTAGCTAGGATTTGCTTCCATCACCATTTCTCTGGTAGGTTGAAAAACCCAAGGAAAATAATTCTGATGACAACTACAATTTAAATGACTTCTAGATGCACAATGTTGGTTTCTAATCAACAATGTCATGTAAAAAAAAAAAAAGAACTTTTTTTAGTCAACAAAGTTTAATTAAAGAGCATGTCCTTGTAAAAGACAGCTAATACAAGGTAATGCAATATTTCAATCCCCTGGTCTTTTTTTTTATCTGCCAGTTGTGGAGAGGATCGACTCCTGTGCCTCCATGTACAGCAGGTCAATCCAGGGTCACCATGTCTGTTTGCTAGTCAAAACTGTGAGTTCTTCATTTTGTGTAGTAAAGTCTATTACTAACACTTTCAACAACAAAGCAGTTTAACATAGCAATAGGCTTAATACGCCTAAATGTTTTTAGTCTTATGTTCTCTAATCCTCCCATACTACTACTCACTTCTGTCTTCACTTCCGATGTTCTCACTTCTCTCTTTCATATTCACCTTTTCTTTATTCTTTCTCTCAGGCTGATCAAACAGTCTCCATTGATGCTAAATGTGATGAGCCGTCGCTGCTGGGGAATGTGCTGGATGAGATAAAGCAGACCTTCTCACAGTGCTGATTGTGTCTGAGAGACCAACGGTGCCCTTGCCCCTGTCCCACCAACCCTTTCAACACTCAGAGTCATATCACAAACACTGAGGCTGGCTTCCCTCCTACTCCACCTCCCACCTCCCTGTATTTATTGGATATCTTGTTCTATTGTTCTTTTTTTTCCACTTTCTTGAGATCATACACAGCTGATGTCTTTAAGTTGTGTGGATCCGCATTCATTCTTCGCTGCAAGTGCACATTCCTTGTGACTTTTTTTCCAAAACATCTTTTCAGTGTCTGTCTGATGTTCAGTATCACTAACCTACCCAACTTCCTCCTTCTCTCCTGTTGTCTTAATAGTCTGACATTCATTCGAATAACTGGATTCATTTCTTGTTGATGATGTTGAGTGACTTTTTTTGTATTGTTTTGCGTTTTGTTTGTTTCTTTCTGTTTTCTGCGCCTTCCTCCCTCTTTGCTTTAAACTTAGTGTCAGTTCCTCCTGTATGTGTTTGCGTGTGCGCGTGTGTGCATGTATGTTTTATCTCTCGCTTTCAACCCTTTGTGGAGAGCTTTCTAAACTTGATTTCTCTTGATTACCCTGCCCATCCCCTTTCCCAGCCTCCAACAGGCCCACATTTTGGTTTATCAGTATCCCCTGAGTAGCCATGTTGCACGAGCCCTGACACATGGTTCCAAATCTGTGACCTAATGCATTTTTGGACTTGGAGTAAACAGGTGAGTTTGGGGACCATGTTCTGAAAAGCTTGTACTTGTTACCCGTGAAACTTACAACGGAATGTCCTCACACTGACAGAATGAAGCAGACACAACACTGTTACTGTCCTGTGTCTGTTAGCCTGTTTCATGATTAATGTAGAGCATACAGCTTTACGTGTTTACTGCACACTAAAAGACTATGGGCAAGTTTGTAATAACAAACAGCATAACTAACAAGTGAGTGAAATACTTATGATTCTGTCAGGGTCATCAAAATCTTTTCTCCAGGTCTCTGTGGTGTGTTATACATATGTGTCCTTTTGAAGGCTCTATGTTACATTTTGAAAGACTTCTAATTCTGACAAATCAGTGACCAAAACCACAAGTATCAGTTTTAACACAAGTTTCTTCAGTCAGTATTGTAATAAGTGATAGCTTATCTCTCTCTCTCTGGAGATTACTGCTTATGGGAAGCTTAATATCCTTCTGAAATGTATCCTCCATACCACCTGTCTGTCCCTTTTACATCTACTAAACTTCCTGTTATCTGGACAAAGACCCGACTCGTGTCTGTGTTTGTCTGTTTGTCTGCTTTGTTCATTTAGCAAATGTGATGAATTACATCTTTTATCCTCAGTTTTTTTTTGTTTCCCAAATGCCTTTTTTGTTTCCACACTACTGTACTTTAGCTGACTAATTGAGGAACCTGCTCTAATGTGATTTTTCTAATTTCGTTTGCCTGGTCCAGCACGCTGTAGCACTCGGTTGTAACATCCAACTGAAGTAGTAGTCCTCTTTTCTTAAGATCCTAAAAATAAGGTGTTTAATTAAACCACATTAGTCAGTAATCAGGTGACTATTGTACATGGTTGAAATGGAGATATTTCTCATGCAGTTGCACATATCAACCACGCTAGCTGTTCATACAGATGACCCACAACATTGGATTGTGCAGATTTGCTGATTTTTTTTTTTTTAAGGCTTGTCCACCAACAGTCTACACTAGATGATCCAGTGACCTCTTTAGAGGATGTCTGTCACCCGAAGGCACCAGGTCATCTATATGAATGCAGGGTAAACTACAGGATATTGGGAGAACCAACTGTAACTATTAACAATACTGAAGATCTTTTCTGTGCAGACTTGATTTGAAATTTATATCTTGCATGAGTAGGAATGTATACTTTTTGTTACTTTGTCTAACACAAGGACACATGCATACAAAAGTTCACTACCATTCCTTTAATGTTGTATTTTCTAGTTTTCTTTTATATATAAATATATACAGTATATTAAGTAAAAGATTTGGCTTCTTCATGCTACACTTTTGATGGTATAATGTATTTTTATCTGTTAGGAGTACATGCAATTCAGGAAAAAAAGTCTTGGAATGTTTTTAAATTTTAAGTTTTGCATTAAATTATATCATTAGAAGGGCAGGTTTTGTTGGTGATGAAGACTCTGAGGTTGGGGTTCGTCCAAATGGATATGTGTGTATCCAGCAGCTCAAGTGAAGCAGCCCATTGTCTCCCAAAGGATTTTCCCCCCTGGCAAACTATAGTGCAGATCTTGCTGGATTTTGCTTGTATCATTCAATGTACTCTTAATGCTCTTCATTTGAAGGTACTGTCTGATTCCTTCACTATGTATTTTCTGACTGTATGATGTAATATAATGTTTCAAGAATAAATGACTGAAGAGAATGACCAATAGTTTGTTAAGTTCACTTTAATTGAGAAGTTCATCCAAGAGAATAAGGAGAAACTTGGGCTGCTGTAGTTTTCTTTTGTGTGTGAAGATGGTGTACCAATAAATTCCCGCTTCTGAATAATCGCTTATCTTTTTCTCTGGTTTGTCTGGTTTTCATTGTAGACCTGACAAGTAATTTATGTAATCTATGTGTTAGGTTACGGTGAATTATTTAAAGGACCTCTAAAGGTATGACATCTTGCAATATGCATGTGATTTTTGTTTGGGGCGTGTGTGTGTGTGTATATATAGGAGAGCATGAGAGAACCAAAATGTTTTCTGTTATTGGTTCCTATTAATCTTGGTAAATGGGTTCAATTAAGAGGATTTCATACTGTTCACACTGTGTGCAGTGGTGTGGTCACATACTACACATGGACACTTAACTACGCTTATACCTGAAATCCTGGGCTCTGCTTAAAGTCACAAACTCTACAAGTAACTCATCTGATGTTTGGTTCAGTTGAAAACAAATGTTGATTGCATTGGATCTCCAAGAGAAGGTTTGGGAAACTCTTAAAAATAAACTCAATGTTTTGGGTTTTTTGTTTTAACTATTTTCAGCTAAAGTCATCACAACACATGAACACAAGAAGTCCCCACATAGATAATATGCATTGTATCTTACCTTATACACATAGACAAAAGTATTGGGACACCTGTTTTTCATGGTTTGGTTAGGCCCCATCTTAATGCTTCAGCATAGCAAGACATTTTGGACGACACCATGCTTCCAACTTTGTGGACACAGTTTTCGTTCCGCATCAGTGCTTGACCTCAAATGCTCTACAGAATGAATGGGCACACATTCCCACAGAAACTCCAAAATCTTGTGGAAAGCCTTCCAAGTATAACTGTTATAGCTGCAAATGGGGGACCATCTCCATATAAAAGTCTATGTATTAGAGTGTAATGTCATGTTATAATGGTGAGATACAATACTTCAATATAGTGCACGTAGATTAAATTAGGAAGTGTTACATTAAAAAGTAAAAAAAGAATCGATTCGTTTTAGCTGGTTCGACCGATTCATGGTGAAGAATCGATTCATCAAATCGGACGTTTTGGAGCGAGTTTAATCTCGTTGGGTGGTTCCTCAGCTAGGTGCTTCGTTGGACGGGGCTTTTTTCTCGACTTTGGCTGCTTTAACAGTTTCGGTTCATACACCTACAAGTTTGTGGAAGTTCAGGGAACAAGCCTGAGTCAGAGACACAAGCAGACAATCGCTCTAATGGTCCAAAACATCTCCAAAATCTTCAGGAGGAGCTGCTAGCTAGCTGCTCTCTGCTAGCCCCCGATTGTGAGTTGAGTTGTGTTTTGTTTGTAGTTGTTTAGCGCTAGTTGGAGTTTGTTTTGTATTTTTGATGAAAGGATAAATATTAAACTGTTTATAGTAGCAAACAGACTTATATCTGGAACATTAGACCAAAATGAATGAAGTAGACAGCTAACGCTGCTAGCCTACTTTTCCCCCCAAAGTTGGAGCTGAAGCCCAGTGGTCTCTCTGGCTCTGGAGGGAGCTCTGGCTGGACCATGGCTCAGCATGGACAACATCATGTTGCCAGTTCTCAGAAAGCCTTAATGCTGGAGCTGAAAAGCCTCCAGGATGAGCCTGTCGAGGGCTTCAAAATTACTCTGGTGGACGAGTCCGACTTGTACAACTGGGAGGTGGCGATTTTTGGACCCCCAAACACACACTATGAAGGTGGTTATTTTAAGGTGAGTTGGATCTCCTTGGCATTGCGTGTTACTCTTCAGACACCTTGGCTGTAGTGGACAAGTAGTGACTGTTCCACCGACACTGACTTTAATTATATTGTATTCAAACACATAAAGTTTAATATGGAGTTGGTCCCCCTTTGCAGCTAAAACATCTTCCACTTTTCTTGGAATGCTTTCCACAGGAGTTTCTTTGGGAATTTGTGCCCATTCTGTTCATAGTGCATTTGTGAGGTCAGGCACTGATGCTGTACGAGAAGGCCTGGCCCGTTCCAGTTCATCCCAAAGGTGTAGGATCGAGTCAGGGCTCTGTGCAGGCCAATCAAGTTATTCCAAACTGAACTGAGCCAACCATGTCTTTATGGAGCGTACTTTGTACACAGGGGGACAGTCATGGTGGAATAGAAAAGGGTCTTCCTTAAACTGTGTCCACAAAGTTGGAAGCATGTTGTCTTGGTATAGTGAAGCATAAAGATTGCAGTTCGCTGGAAGTAAGGGGCCACCTGATATCAATAATTAAGAGATGTGACCCAATGCTTTTGTCCATATATTGTATACCATATATTGTTTTACCGCTACTGTGTGGTATGTTCATCAGGTAAACATCTATGGAATAAAGCCATGCTGAAATGACAGGGCTAATCACCGGCCATGACTTACAAAGCATCAGCTTACATTGTTCTTTCATTAACTTGATGAAAGAATCCCTGCTCTGCTGCTTCCTCTTTAGGTTCTGCTTCTCTGCCCCACTCAGTGACTTCCCTTTCCTTCATTGTTCTCTACTGCTGTTGTCTTCCTTTCTTGTTTGGTAGATGTTTTATCAATAAATGTAGACTTTAAACTTCAAAAAAGGACATCAAATGAAATCCACAATCCTATACCGGTCTTATTTCAGATTGTACAGCAAACATGTTGTTGGTTAATTATCTATTAACCATTTCAGGACCCTGACCTTATCAACTCTTCAGTCATTGATTTTCATACGATGAAGGTGGGCTTATCGATTCTTGAGCTTAGTTCAGATAGGTGCTCAGCCGTTCATCTTTTGTTGTCACTGGTTTATATTTTATCTTTTATAAGACCAGGTGTTTCCAAAATTCAAGCCAGGACACATGTAGAGGTAATGTTCGAGACCCACCAAATATTTTACAAAGTGAACACCTTATGGACACCTTAAATTCAGAGCATTAATTTATAGTGGGGCATTAAATGTCATTTTAATCTGATCCATGCCATCAGCAAGCTTTAGTAGGTTAGTACCGTGCTCTTATCTCTGCGGTTTTGGTGATAAGTGTAAGTGGCAAAGAATGTTTTTCCGTATGAAGTTGCACATAGCTTGCAGTAAGTATAAAAAATAGGCTCAAAGCTTTGAGCACGACCACTGCAGGATTGATCTTTTGCGTGTGGCACTGCGTAACCTGCGTGACTGTGCTGCATGAGGTACATATGAAAGGAAACAGCAGAGTTTTGGAAACGGCACCAGTGCAGGGCAGTTTCCACCTTAGATCAAAAACGCACTTTATTTAGCTCTGCTTACTTGAAAAAAAACACACAATCTGCACTGATTTCCTCACAACACAACCGTTAACACACTGTGACCTAATACACAGTTTGAAAAATAGCTGGTAAAGGCAACCAGTGTTTGAAAGTTAATGGATGTTGAGGAAGTATGGCAAATGGCAGCAATATGCAAATGAGTCTCTAACCAATCACAGTGTTTCTGTCAGGGTGACTAATCACAGCTCCAGGTGAATTACTGGGTGTTCTGATGAGGTGAGGTCTTCAGGTCTTCATGTGATCCAACAAAAGTCTTTTGTAACTGTATATGTGGCGTATCAGTGTCTAAATGCGTGGGGCTAAACTGCTGTAGCCCAAATAAGATATATTTGAATAAATTGGTTTTGTGACAAAACTATGATTCGAAAATGGGTTGTCTTTGTTGACTGACAGAATAGGCTATGTATAAGTAGCAATAAAATTACAATACTGATATTCTACTGTTGTTATGCAGCCCTATTGAACAGTTATGATTAGCAAACCTACTAGTATTGCGATAGAAAACTGGTCTAAGAAGGAAAAGTCAAACAGCTGATGGTATGCCTGCCAAACTTGACTTTCCTATTCATGTGTTAAAATGCATCAGTGGGAAACTGCTCTCAACAGTTTAGAGAGTGCATCTTTAGCCCATCTTGCAATTATTTATGGCCAAAAAAACATTGCTAGTTAGTGACACTTAAGTAATTCCAGATTAGTCTAGTTAACCTAGTTAAAGAAGCATTAGCCTTCCAGTGTAACAAATGTTTTAACTAATTCATCACAGAATAATTGTTGTGCCTCTGGTCGTACCAGTAAGCTGAAGTGTATAAATGCTGTCTGCAGTCGTTTTACACCCTGAAACCCAAACTTCTGTATGACAGCTTTCACCCTTTAGCATTAATAGCTAAAAGATTGCTTATAGCCTCATGTGGCCTCCTGCAGGTCCTTACATGCGCTGGCCAACAGTGGAAGAAAAATAACCACTGTTGTTCTCTCTTTGTGGGGCTTTGGGGCTGTAATGTATTATTAGCTGCCCCTGATGCCTTGTGGCTCTGTAAAACCTTGTGATTATTTGTGCTTTTGGTCACAGTGTCTCAAATATGCCAGGTTATGTGGTACAAATGATTTTTATGTGGTACCAAATGTGTTGTGTAGAGTTTACAAAGTATGATGTATAACTAAAAGCAATAATAGATGCCAAGTAAAGTGTTCTACTGGTACTTTTGTACTATTTAACATTAGCCTTAAGAATTCGATGTAATTATGTTTCGCAACTCTTTGCTACACCCCAGAGCAAGTTGACCCATTCGTTTTGCCAACTATTCTAACCATTAAACCACACCCGAACAAACATTAGCTTTTTGTTAACTTATGATTTTAAGTTCCAGTTTGTACTGTTGCATTTTATTTTGTAAAATTCTGCCTATAATTTTTGTGCAGCTAATGAATAATGCTTTAGTGTTATGATAGCTTTTTTTTTTTATTATTATAACTTTTTTTTAAAAAGGTTTTAAAATGGGGAAATGTTGTTGTCTCAAATCTGGATTTACATAGAATTGCAATACATATCGAATCGTCAACTAGGTATTGTGATAATATTGTATCAGGAGGTCACTGGTGACTCCCATCCCTGTTAGCCTTGTAGTTCCACTGTCCTGGCTGGTGGAGCTGGTTTTTGCTGAAATATCACTTTAACACTCTGAGAGTGTTCCAGTCCTGATAATGGACAAGCCTTTGTGCTGATGCTTGTGTCAGTCAGCTGACAGGCAGCAGGCACCTGCTGGAGCGTGCATGCACTCAGTCCCCCCTGGCAGGTGAAGTGAGCTGAGCCTCAGATAGCTGGGCTGATCGAGTCATGTTTCCTCCTCCGGAGGATGATGCCGTGTCACAGAGTAACGCGAGCAGACGGTGGGAACAGGAGAGGCTCTCTCAGCTAACATTCAGCCCTGAGAGTTACTCTGAGAAGCAAATTGACTTTAACCACTGCTGAAGCCTCTGCCTTTTGACTATGAAGCTATTGGACCGCTGCTAGCTAATGACACTAACTATCTTACATCTTAAGGTAGCATTAGATTATTTAAAGAAAACAAATTTTAAACATGACATTTTGGGTCAAAATGGTATTCCAAAACTATCAACAAATAATGTATCGAGCAACAGAGAACATTTTGTAATAACTGTAGCAGCTTTTGGCAGAACAGCACACAGCTGAGGGTGATTCTGACTTGGTCCATTTTCTGTAAATGATTTTTCACACCAATCTGATCTGAATAACTTTGTTTTTGTCTGAATGATTGTTACACAGACATTTTGAAAAATCTGTGGATTTTTCATGTTACCTGTGCACTGAGAATGGCTATAACTTACTTTTGAGTTTATGTAATCAGTCATATTTTTATTTTCCAGTATTAGCTCTTGTTTAATGATTTATCTCGGTTCAAATTTCAGAACAGGCTTCGTGTTTGTGACAGTAGATTGGGTTTTACATCTCTGTGCAAAAGTCTAGGCACCTAGGCAAATTGAAGCCAGCAGTGGGGCAAAAACACAAGTGAAGATTAGAATAAATGGAAACACACGTAAGCAGTAAAGTTCTCTGCTTCTGATACTTCACTGATCTTCCTCCTAAAACTAAGTAAAAATCTATAGTTTTCGTGTTAAAACAAATGTCTCTCATTCAACAAAGACGTGTTTTGGTGTCAGTTTGCTTTTGTAGTTTGGTGCTGTATTGAGTAAAGGGGTTCTAACCCAAAAATGTAATAAAGTACAGCATGCTCTTTGGTTATTTTGTATTCCCATAGCAACATAATCTAGGAACCAGATGTTTTACAGAATTAACCATGAAATGATCCTTCCATATTTAGTTTAGATTTCTGGATTGTTTGTGGACATAACAGAAATTCTGTTATTTGAAGCTTGCTGGCTTCAGCATCAGCATTATTTTGAAGCCTATGACTAAAGTACAGCCTCCACATTGCAGGGTTAGTTTTAACATGGTGCTCACACTAAAAACTTCCGAAGTAACCGATGAAGTCTAGAAAGTCTAGATTTCTCCATTTAAATTCAACAGTTATTTCATTTATAGAATCAGTATAACATATTTCAGTTCAGTTCAGTTTATAACAAATTTCATTTTTATCATGCTGCCATTTACTTTGTAATCAGACACTAATGTTGACAGGCTCTTTTCATCAGCCGTATTCATTTTGGAGCATGTAGGTTGTTCTGGATGAAAACATCAGTAAATTCTTTACCATGTGTAGGTTATTAAGCTTAATGGGTTTTTTTTTTGGGTTTTTTTAAACTGTATTTAGCAGAAAAACTGTTAATTTGCAGCCCTCTTTTTTCTGCTTAGAGATGAAAATAGACAAAAGTAAAGACTGATACTGGTGGTTCATATTAATGTTGTTAGCTATGCAACACATAATAGGCTTGAAATATTGTCCTCTTTATAGATATTGGTATGTCATAATATACCAAAATCCACATTAACAAATTGTTCACAGTTTGACTTAAGTTTGCAATATTTACGAACAATAGTGCTGCCCACTTGGTGACCTTTTTTTCAGACCATCCCTTCTTGGACAAACCTTAAGTTCTCTCTCTCTCTGGAAGAAATTCCCTTAAAACTGTCTTTCTCACACTGAGAAGAGTGCTTTACATCAGTGACCCACATTTTGAAAATGCCACACCCTCTGCAGGAACTCACCTATGCAGTAGTGCTTTTGTTTTTTGTGGCCAGAATTGGCTGATTATGGTGAAGCACGCAGCATGGTGCAGTTGCTGGCCTGGCGGCTAGGGAGTTGTATTGGCAATCAGAAGGTTGTAGGTTTGAATGAGTAGGACTCCTGTTCAGTACTGATCTGTACCCTAACAACGTTTAAAGTGTTTCTTATTTAGCCCTCAGTATCATCATTTCAAAGTCTTTTTTAATGCACCTCGCAAACTCTTTGCAGTGAAAGAGATCTTACACAAAGTTACTCGTTTGGTTCTCTTTATTCCCGTAGGAGTGATTGACCGAGGAAGAAATGGAGGGTCTGAGCAAAGGATGGTGGTAGTGTAGATGAAAAGTGCTATGGATTGTTCTCAGATAGTGTGTTCACTCTTTCTCTACCTTTTTTCATCCTTCTATTTTATCTGTTTACCCTTCTCTCCCTCAACCCCTCTCTCTTTCTCCACCCTTCTCTCTTTCTCTCTTTGTTTCTCTCTCTCTCTCCCTCTCTGTCACTCATTGGGATTTTTCTGTTAATGGAAAGACTGAAGGAACTTTATTCATTTGTTCCAGGCTACTCTCCCTTGGCTTCCATTTTCTTCATTTCAGGCCAGTTTCAGGCCACCACATCCCACACAAGCATTTAAACTGTTGATGCCAGTTACCTTTAGCCAATTAGGGCCAGATATATCAGAAATGTTCTGAAGCCGACTGTAGAATGTGGAGAATGCTAAATAGAGTGTGCTCCTCAGGTCTGTGTTTGAGTATATTAGGACTAAACAAAAGGCACTGTCTCATACGGTGCAAAGATTAAACTAAATCCACTACTACACTGAAGTAATCGTGATATTTTCTTAAGCCCATAAAAAACACCCCCAAAAAAGACCATGAGGGTGAACGGAGGTATTTGTGGGATTTTTGGTGACTGTTCTTGTCTCAGTTGTGCAAAAACCCTGTGTAAGTCCACACTAAACGCTCACTAAGTGCTCATAGTCACATAGTTAACATTGCAAACCTGCTCAAATCCACTGTTTAAGATTAATGTAAATATGGGCTTGTGTATTTTTGCAAATCACATACATATCACAACACATCACAACAATGGGTTTTATGGTATAGCAAATCTGCTGGAATGACTTCATATATCATATGAACATGGTACAGGATATTGAACCTTTTCTGTAATCAACATGTTTGATAAGTAATAGACTTTGTTGACTAATTGCTGCATCCTCCTATGAAGGGTATCAATAATTCTGGACCAGAACTGCCGTATCAAACCTGATTCAGTGTTCACACGCCAGCAGTGATTAATATTGGGCCATTGACTAAATTGGCTTTATTTGTGCTTTTCATTGTTAGTTTGCATTTCTTCACAATTTAGTTTGAGTGAAGACATTGAGTAAAGCTATTTTGATATAAGGTGAGGTTTGTAGGTGGCTTTTAGTCTCGACTTTTTTCCTGCTTTGACTATGCTCCCATGGTCAGCTGTGTGTGTGTGTGTGTGTGTGTGTGTGTGTGTGTGTGTGTGTGTGTGTGTGTGTGTGTGTGTGTGTGTGTG
>JBBPDC010000038.1:10603844-10639383 GCA_037974485.1 Hemigrammopetersius urotaenia
TGTGTGTGTGTGTGTGTGTGTGTGTGTGTGTGTGTGTGTGTGTGTGTGTGTGTGTGTGTGTGTGAGAGAGAGAGAGATTCCTGAACTGCAATATAAAAATGTGAAACTCATCAGTTTGTTTTCATTGTTTTCATTTGTTTTCAGTTTGTTTGGTGAATTCACACCCTCTCCTGTCTAATGGTATTTTCCAAAACATTTGCAATGTTAATAAAAGTTTAGCACTCATGGTGTGGGCAGAGCTAAGCCATTTCTTCATGTCCAGTCGTATGCAAACATTAGGACACCCCAGTTCTGAAAAGGCGAGGTCTGTGCATTTCATGTATTATTTTTTTCCAGTATATTAAATAAAGGGACTAAAATGTGTGAAAAGAAATGGTAAAGTGTATTCCGTGTAATCTGACCAAGGGAGTTAAAACGGAAAAACATTCTTGTAGAATCTAATGACAGGATCTGCTTTCTTTGTGCTAATGGCTTTTCTCCACATTTCAGCTTCTAGATTATTTGCCTCATGAAATCATGTTTATCACTGTCTGTTTGGATTTATGATGAATTTTTTTTAACATTATATATATATATACCTTTTATTCTAAACGTTTTATAGTAATAGTGCGTAGTATTCACAATGAAACACATTTTATACATCAACATACTAGTTTTTCAGTTCATTATCATATGCTAAATGATTTAGATGGTAAGATTAACCTTTATTAGTCCCACAAGAGGGGAATTTGAATTTTGATGTCTCATTGGCCATATTAAGTATATATTGCAAAACATCCAGTAAAAAATAAATTAAAAATCACTTGAAACAACGCCATGCTTCCAACTTTGTGTGTCCACAAAGTTGGCCCTTTTCTATTCTCTTTCTATTCTTTCTAGCTGGAAAGGGAGTCCAGTTCCAAATTTTGTATGTCCCTGTCAAGCCCATGTTGCTGTACTGGTCAGGCGCCCCAATACGTTTGTCCGCATAGAATAGCTCTGCCTCTATACTCATGATTTCCTTTTTTCCTCAAACCTTGTGCAGCTAATGGCGCCGTTTTGCTTATAAATATTAAAACACCTTTTGAGACAGGTGAGGTCCCGCCCACTGTGTTTTAATAATTTAGGAATATTCAACTAGGAATGGGCGTTGTCCATCCAATCAAATCTCAAATTGTCCCTTATGGCACGCCTCTTGGGTAAAAAGTCATTTTTGTCGATTCTGATTGGGTCTTCCGTGTGTCAATCACCACTGTTTTACAGCGTTCGAAGCTCCACTGGCGAATTGCTCCATTCAGGCTAACGGAGGCAGGGGCTGTGATGGAGTGAAAATTGTCCTCCTCTTCTTATTTATCAGAAGACGCCGGTCACGGTTGGGGTTTCGGCTTTTAACAATAGAGGGGGTTCCTGCCAGGTGGCGACGGAAAGAAATGAATTTCTTGGGTGTTTTTAGGGGCAAAAAAGGGCTAGTTAGCTAGGTAGGCTAACTGATTTGAGCTATCTGTTTACAGGCTGTTTGCTAACGGTCGCTAGCCTGCTGGTCGTCAAGGTAACAGCGTCAAATCCGCACTGTCATGCGTTATTCCGCAGTCTCTTGGCTGGTTGTTTAGTGAGCCGGCTGATGGACAGTTTTGCGGCTGGTCTGTGTCTCTACTCGGCCGCTTGGTCCTGGTACTGGGGCGGTTAGCTAAGCTAGTTAGCGCAACAGCACGGATGCCGTGGCAGGCACGCTCGTCCCGTCCACACCGGGACTCCAGCTGGTAAGGACATCCAAATACCCTGGCATAGCAAGGACTGGAAGTGGGGAAGGTTCATTTCAGCCTGCAAAACATCCCGCTCTCTTTTTTTTGAGCTGACTTTATACGACTGGCCTCAGATCAGTCACATCTGGACACTACTAGCCTCCGTGCTAATTAGATAAACAGTGGCTTCATCTGTTTAGTCTAATCTCTCTACGCATATATATAGATATATATTCAAAATTTGTTATTGTTCTTGTTGACAATTTGAGGGCCCTATAAAGAGAATCCCAGGCCCAGTTATTTCTGCCCTTCCTCTGCAGATCAGCCTCTTTCATATCGAAAGGCCTGGGTGGCATGCCTCCTTTTCAGCACTAAGAGAATTTTCTTATTCTTCCGATTTCAAAACACTGATATAGGGATAAAGGGACTGCCACCTGCTTAGAGCCCAGTCTCCCCGTGTCTTTAGATTGAGAAGCGTGTCTTGTAAAAAACTAAGGCGATGACACTGGAGTCCATGATGGCTTGCTGCCTGAGTGAGGAGGCCAAGGAGTCGAAAAGAATCAACGCTGAGATCGACAAACAGCTTCGCAGAGACAAGAGGGATGCGAGGAGAGAGCTGAAGCTCCTTCTGCTGGGTACTGTGGTTATCAGTCTTTTTTTCCAGTCTTCTCCAAACACAATGGGGGCTTTGTCGCCTCAAGGTTTATGAATTATGTACAGACTGTTGCTTGCATGTATGCTGTGTGTCCAGAATGATCCAGACTAACCCCATTCTCATTAGTGAATCAGCTATTTTAAGGTGCACCCATCAGTCCACCCACAGCTGCTCCTTTGCACACGTGCAGCTTCACCATAGAAAACGATGGTAATAGAAAGAAATGTGATGGAGCCTAAGGTCACAGTGCCAAATGTGTGTCAGTTAGAAGGGTGTAAATCTTCCCAATGTGATGGAGTGGCAAAATGAAACATCCCAAAATTGGTAGACTGTTTACAATCAAATTCATGCTGCAATGTTCCATATCTAGTGTAAAGCCTTCCCAGAGGAGTAAATGCTGTTACTGCAGCAAAGGGAGTGCGAGGCTTCCAATTAAAGTCCTTTTTTTAGAAATGCAAAATGACCAGGCGTCTACAAACTGACGGATAGTGTATGAGTTTTTATGTGGAACTTATATTAAACACAAACCATCAGCACTGTAATTATTAGTTTTTTGCCTTGAGGGACATTTGCAAAGCCAGTTCACATTAGGTGCCACTAGCAACAAGTACATCTGTCACAACTAGCATATATCCAACAAAACAGCTGCGAAATGGTCCTTTTTCCCTTGGCGTGAATGTTTTCTTTGTGTTTTTATAGATGCAGTTCATTTATACAGTCCTGCTGAACCAAGGTGATCAAGCTAAAGCTCACGAGTACTTATTTCTCACGCATAGGGATTTCATGTCATTACATGTTTTTCTCACGTGAACTGAAGACATAGTAGAGAAGGGCAAAATGGATAAAAATAGTTTGAAAATGATAAAAGATGTATCATACACTGGACTGCAAAAAAATCAAGCTAAACAGGGCTAATAATGATATCTTTTTAATGAAACATGCTGTTGGTCACTGTCCAAGTGATGATATGCATAGTGTGATCAGAATAAATTGTGATTTTGAATATTGTTATGAGCTAACTTATAAAAGCACCTTCATATAGTGTGTCTGTCATCAGTAAACAAACTGAGCAACTTTTTGGTCTTTTGGTCTTTGGTCTAAAGCACATGAGCACCAAAATTGACTTAAATAATGAACACAGTAAAAATAGCAAAAAGAGTGCATGTAATGGGTGTGTCCCTCAGTCTGTCCCTCTAAGGGAGGCCAGTAGGAGAATTCAAAATATCCGTTATCACATGGGCCATCGATTCAAGTGCCACAGGGCTGAAGTCCAGCAGAGCTTGGTGATTCCCCTGCTGTGCTAGACACTGGCCCTTGGAGGCCTCAATTGATGACCATCATCAGCATATTAACTAACCGTTTGACCGTCGTCAAGAAGCTACATTTTAATCAGTTGAGAAATCATGACAGCCCCAAAAAAGATGCGCGTCATGAAAGTATGTGACGTTGCTAAAACCTAATTGCTAGTCTTGATTATGACAAGTCTTGAGAATGCTTGGGTGCTGTATTCTTTCTTTGAGGGACAGAGGAGTCCAGTTGGTGAAAAATGCATGGAAGACATTTGGGGGACGGCAATAAGCCTCTTTATTGCACTGCAGTGGTATTTTGATATGCTTGATGAGAGTGATCCATGTCTAGAGCATGCTTCACTTTGATTGTGTAACATGCTCAGTCAAAACTCACCTTAAATAGCAGCGGTCTTTCAGATGCAACTGTGGGTTTCTAGAATTGAAGATCAGAAGGAGGTTTCATTCTTTCTCAAACCTCTGCAATTTGTTACATAATTGCATAATTGAAACTATTTCCTTCAGTCAAGGCCTTAATTCTGATCTTTTGATTTGCGTTTGCTTTCTGGGCTCACTACGCTCCATTGCTGCCTTCTGTGTATTTTGAAGGAACTTAATATTTGTAATCTTAGTACTGTAAAATGAATAAATATTAACTTACACAAATACAAGGCACTGATGCTTTGTATTCAGAATCTTAGTTTTGAATGGCATGTATTTGAAAAGTTACTTTTGGTTTGGAATATCTTATAAACCAAAACCATTACTGATATCATAACTTGATACAGATTCCTAAACTATATTTTGTTAACATGCAGATGGAATTCAGAAAGCCAGATGGACCAAGCATTGATAACACAAAATCATGGGGAATGGACATTCGGTTAATTATGATCTAATTATGATCTGATTTGAGAGCATTACATTTGTGGACACCAGTTAACAACCTAGTGTACCACATAAATGTCATACACACTTTATGCCTTCCAGTCTTATTAGTAGATTTTGCAAGAACAGAACAGTCATCAATTATCTTTGTTTGTATTTTACTCAGAGTATCAAAGAATCAGCTCAGTATTATGAATCAAATTAAATTGTGTGCTAAATATATCATAATACCAATTTAATACTCAGCAGTAGTTTTAAGGCATTCTTTATTCTTGATTACCTTGAAAGTCAGTTGAAATATTATTAGTATTAGCAGACAACCTGTTTTTTTGTTTTTAGTTAAAGCCACATTTTTCAACGTTTCCAATAAATAATGAACTGCAAAAAAAAGTTTCTCACTAGGGCTGTGAGTTCTAGAAAAACATGCAATTCAGATTACTCCATGTTGTAATCATATGCTTTGCTGTATTTTAAAAGCACATGGCATTGATTCAACTGCCCAACTGGAAAGTCTGAGATTGGGTCAGAATGCTCAACATGACAACGATTTTCTTAGAAACTTAATTTGCACAATACCAAATAATATTCTGCCCCTTTGGAAAGTACAGGCCTAAAAGATGTACCAGGTACTGGGGATGTCCAGACCTGTCCAGATGTTACTTTTGATTTGCAATGGCTACTGGCTGTCACATTTCTGAAGTGTGTGCTCCTTAAAAAAAGGCAGTATGTGTGTAAATGTTTGGCTGTCACTCAGCTGCACTGTTTGTCTTTGACCTGTATGGCTTGTGTGGTTTACATCTGTGTATTCTCTTTCCAGCCTCAGGATTTGTGTTAAGACAGGAAGAACTGTTTCTAATGCATAGTAATCTATAGTGGTTGTTATATATGTCTATGGTCTAGACTGCTACAGGGCTCTAATAATTCGTTGATCAGTTGCCAGCAACATGTATTATGGTCTGATGCTTGGATGATACACCATTGGAAAAGAAACATTTTTAACTTATCGGTCACAAATGGAAACTGTACAGTAAAAGCGATTAATTAACATTCTCTGCGTTAGTTCAGCCCTACCTGTGCATACTACTTCCATGTGTGCATGTAGGGCTGAACTGCACTGTGAAAACAATTCATTTAAATTCTGTGCACATGGAATTTATAAGGAGTTTGTAGTGTACAGTTTACCGGTTCTTATGAGGTACTGTACCAATTGTTTACTGAGGTATAAGTTTTATTACTGTTGTGCCACAAATAAATACAGAACTAGCCTGAGGCCACAACGTAAATTTGGATGCATCACAAACAGAACAAACGCTTAGCTTTAATGTGTTGCTTGCACGCACATGCCCACACGTACTCTAGTGTGAGTTATCCTGCAAGAAACCTACATGAAAACGTCCGGTGGTGGGGGGGACGGGGACACATGCAGAGCGAAGAGAGGGAGAAAGGTGAGGAAGAATATCTGGCACACCAGATCTTTGTCTGTCGTTTGAAGGTGGTTTAGGTTCAGAAGAGCATACATTGCAAAGTTTGTCACAGCACTGTTGTGGCTGGTGGTATTTTTTCTGTTTCAAAATATGCTATATTGTGATGTACCGAAACCTCAGAAATTTAAATTATACTGTGATTGAACCTTTTTCTCTTATAGCCCAGTATTGTGTGAAGTTTTTTAGCCAGACTTGCTCTTTGGATGAAGCACAATACAGGACAAACAGAAAAGCTTGTTTAAATACATCAGCCATAAAGATACAGAAACAGAGACAGACTGTTGAATTTTAAGGGGTGAAAATGAATGACATTTTTGGTGCATAAATCCTCACAAATATCACATGTGGACCTCGGGGAACAAAACCAAATGTTGTATGTGGGCTTTTTAAAAGTACTGTTATAGTCAATGTGATTTACACAATACACTGCAGGGAGTGTAGGTGGCAGTAGGGCATCTGTTGTTTCATTAAAAAAATATATTGCTTATCACACACAGTTTTAAGTGATGTTGCCTCTGTTGTAGGGTGAGGTGAAATGGCAGAAATCTGATGGTTCCGTTATTCAGTCAGTAGCTCCAGAACTATCAAACTATATTTTCACTTGCAACTGAAATTTGAACTGCAATGACCATTTGAGCAGTTGGCAGCAATTTTGAATTGTTATTCAAAGAAATACAACAATACAGCAGTTGACAAAGGGTTAACTAATATTTAAAGAGTTTACTTTTTTGTGTCTTGAATAACAGTAGTATGCAAGAGAGAACCTGCACAGTGTTGATGAGGACTCGAGTTCTACATTTGGGTTTTCTCCACATGCATAATGTGCCAGCGTGGTAGTTTGACCTAGTTAACAGCAGCTAGAGTAGTTAACCCAGAATATGGGCAGCAACCCAATTATATTTTATAGTGGGCTTTAATTATTACCAAAATATATGCATTACCTGTTTTTAAATAAATATATCCACATAAAAAATATAAAATATATAATGCATGATAATAATGAATGCAATCAGTCTTGCTGAACCTTGGGTTTTTCTGAAATTGCGCACTTTTGTGAGTACACTGAAATGCAGTGCGTAGTGTGCACTAAACACTTCCTTCTGTAGTGCACACTGCCGTGGGTAAGTGCTCTCCTGAATGGAACGCTAATGTTTTGCACTTAACGGAAGTGACGAACTAACATTTGCTCGCAATTCTCCAGCCGCCAAAATATCTGCTGTTTATACTGCAGTGTACATCAGTAAAACAAGTTTATTAACGTTACTTACATTTATACGAACCAGGTGCCTCCGATTGGACTTGCATTTCACTGTTGGTCGCCATTATTCAACTTGAAAACTTTTTGAAAGTCCTGCCCCCTCCGCTACGTGGTCAAAATGGCATCCGTTTAGTGCGCATAGTGTCCATCATTCTGCACTGCGTTTTCTGGCCGTTTTCAGTGCACCATCCAGGTGCTTTCAGCGCACTGAATTTTGTCTTATTTTTCAGTTTGAGCGCACTATGCCAGACTCACTGCTTGTTACAATATGACTGCCATTATGACGAAGTACACCTTGTGCTGCAAATAAGAGTGAAATATGAAAGTAGACACTAGAACACGGTAATAAGTAAACTTTATTGGGAGTTGACACAGACTGAGAAAATCCATTCACGCTTTTCACTGAACACACCCTTCACCGACGTTGTAGAGAAATGCGTTGTTGTCCTCTGCTGTTTAATGACAATCAACTTACGGTTGTATTACTGCCATCTTCTGCAGTGACATGTCACAACAACGCCAGGCAAAATAAGGCAGCTTGTTTAAAAAAAAAAAAAAAAGACAAGTCACAAACTATTTGATTTGAATAATTTAATGATGTTGCCTGTTCAGCTATTCAAGTGTAACCCCTTACCCATCCTACTTCAGTGTCAGAAAAGGGATGTATAACCCGGGGTTGACAGAATTTTTTTGTTTAGTACTCTAATGAGTACCAACTGGAATTAACTGGCTTTTATTATAACATGACAAAGTTAAATAATGAATGAAATTACTGAAATATGTGGTCTAAACAACAGTTCTTGGCAGACAAATGCCAATATTAATAATTCATATGACCGTAATAATTACAATACAATAATAACCTCAATAACAATATAAATGGTAATTAAATAATTTATTTACTTTAGATCTAATTACTTGATTAAACAATTGTTTAGTAGTTCTGTTCTCATGAATTGGATTTGTTGATTACTACTCAGTTGTAATGTTAAACGTGGAAACAGCAGCTCATTATTTAGGCAAGCTCAGCAGTCAGAACATTCTCCACAAGGGGGAGGTCTTAGCAAAAATAAAATTTGATTTGCTGTGATCCAGAAATGATTGCTTGTTAAAATAATAGCTCGATCACTCGATAGTTCTGTAATCTATATTGGCAGCCCATTTTCTGATATGTATGTGTGTGAAATGGCCTGTAGTGAGAGAATGAGGCTGAGCTGAATGTGTAATAGAGAGAATGTGTTGGCGTTCTCCACTGGAGAGACCTGAGCCGAGGGCAGCAGCTCTCCATATCAGCCCACACAACTGCTGCACACACAAACGCATGCTGTTGCTGTGTCACATGATTTGCACGAAGTGAAGGAGAACGACGGGAGGCATGGTTGTACTCGCACTAAAAGCCGTGATTATTTAAATACCACCCATCAATTAGCACAATGCAAATGACATCATGCCAATCAGTGGCTACTAGCTTCCATTCATTGTTAGTTGTTGTGATGCATTAATCTGAGGGCACTTCAGGAGTTTTGAAGTTGATTTAGGATTGTTAGAATGCAGACTGATGATGTGTGACAAGAATGGCAGAAAATGTACATATCAAAATTTAACCACAGCCAAACACATATGATGCTGATACACCCCTCAGTGAACTACTGCTGTCAGTGATCAAACATCAACATCTTGAGTTCATCCTAACAGAAACCAGACAGAGGGCTGGCATTGCCAAAACAGTTGGTCAGCTGTATAGCTGGAACTCTGCAGAATAGAATTTTGTAAACATCTATCAGAAATTGATAAATATGCAGAGAATGTAATGTGTAGTGAATTTTTTGTTTATATTGCACTATGATGTAAATAGTCTGTAGTCACATTTGGTGTATTCTTTGAATACAAAAGGCAAACAAAGTGATTTTTAACTCCCCCATGTCTGTGTTGGTTCCTACTCCTCTCTCAGTCCAAAGTCTTGTACATCAGGTGAACTGGCGATGCCAAATTACCCCTAGGTGTGTGTGTACATGTATGTGAGAATGTGTTTGTAAGTCTGCTGTGTGATGGACTGGTGACCCTTGCATGGTGTTTCTCCAGCATCCACCGTGACACTGGTTAGGATAAGTAGCTCAGAAAATGTTTTGCTGCTTATCCTAACCTAACTGTTTGTTGCTGCATTACTTTTTTCGCTCTGGTCGCTCCATCTGACTGCTGAGCAGCTAAACATCACGTTAGTGAGATGGTGTTCGCGGGATTAACAACACAAGCTGCAATTGCTATGGTTACAGTGCCATAGTTGTTCTCAATTAATGTGGGGCGGATGACAAATACCCGATAAAGGTGGTTTATAACCGCTTCACTGTAGTTTGCTGGTGTAACTTTGTGTGTCAGGTGGTTAAACAACCTTGCTCATCAAACAGCATGTCTTCGTGTTTCTTCATTGTGTGCTCTTGAAGTGAAAGTGACCATTTGTCATACGTGAACACACCACAGCACACAGTGTGAACAGCACTTGGTGAATGGGTTAAATGCAGATGTTGAATTTTGATTCAACCTCTGCTTTTAACCCATTCACCAAGTGAAGCAGGGGGCAGCCAGGAACACGGCGCCCGGGGAGCAGTGTGTGGGGACGGTACCTTGCTCAGGGTACCTCAGCAGTGCCTAGCGATCTTGGGAATCGAACACGGACTTTCTGGTCGCAGGGCGAATGCCCTAACCACTAGACTACCAGCTGCCCCTTGAGTGTCCCACACAGCACTCTGTCTGCCAGTCGGTGCATCATCTAATCAGATGCAGTCCAGGTTATTGTGATTTTTAGTTTTAAATCGATTGTCAAATGTAAAAAAGTAACAATATAAAGCTGTAAGTGTTAACCTGATGTTAATTTCTTAGCATTTTTGTGTACATTTCTTGAATGTGCTTTAATTAGTAATGTAGCCTTATTTTGAGACTTGCAGGCTGGGCTATTGTTACTTGTGTAGAATGTACTTTGTCCAATATTTACTTGGTTGAGAAGTGTTGAAGTACCTGCTCCATGATAGCTGTGTGTTGTAGAGAATACTCAGTGAGTCAGAGGTGTTGAAGTGTGTGCGTGTTCTTTGGCACACCCAACCTGGATACAAATGGGTGCTCATGCATTTAATGTCCAGAGGATTGTTTTTTCACGTTAATTGTATTGCTGTTGAAATGACAGAAATATTGGCAGCTGTGTTTTGTTATTTGGCTTTCCCTGGTAACATTAACGACATACCTCTTTCCTTAGCATTACATACATATTCAAGCCTATAATAGTTCACCTCTTATCTTTAATTCTAAGATAGTCTCTTGAATTTGTTTCAGTGACTTGATATATTTGAATCAGCCTGTTGTTTGCTGGTGGAAAGTAGCTGCCCAGGTCCAACTATCTCGGGATCAGGACGATTATAGCCGATATTGACATATTGATACACTCGCCTTTTTAATGTGTACGCATGCGACATCCACGTAGCCGAAGTGGTGTATTTTAGTGTTCCATCATTTACGAGACCAATCGCATGTTTCTGACCGCAGAACGATAAGATGGCTGTAAATCTGTACACGTGGAATGTTATGCAAATTCTCACCCCATGATTTACATGCTGAAACCTCTTGTTGGCATAAGACACTTACGGCCCATGGGCAGGGTTTTAAAAACGATTGGAAGAAAATTAGAAGATTTAAATATTATTTACCTTTCAGCTTATGTGAGTTTTACTGAGCTTTCTTTAGCTTTTTCCTTTTGTATGTAGTATATCTTTTTATTTCTTTCTGCAACCCTCTAGCTGTCTCCCCCAATCACTTGATGTTACTGGCTAGCATTACTGAAACAGCTCAGCACACTTGGAGGAGAACACTAAATGCCAGCTGGTGTTGTCCTTTTACTTTTCAGCCTGTGTTGTCAGTTCTTTTATCTTGTATTATATAGCCTAGTCTGGTTTTCATCAGAGGATTTGTGTCTTTCTATATCCATCAATGGGCACTTTAACTGATTAGCTTGTGACCATAAAAGTTACTTGCTTTCTTCTTATCCAGATGGGAGGAGTGGTACTGGAAATTTTGGTTGACCAGGAACCAAAAATGGCTTGACTATCGGATAAACATTTCAGTCCATTACAAGGGAAGGAATGCAGAGAATGCCTTTAAAACTAAGAAAGGGGCATCTTGTCATGAGGCATCAGGATATTTTTTACTTGAAATGAACCTGACGATTAAAATCCCAGGCTGCTTTCTGACCTTCTTCATATCCATTCATAGACAGAACCTTTAGAGTGCAGTTTTGGATCTCACTTCCTCAGGGGACCAATTGGAAGAGCCTTGGCAGGACTTTGTACTGCCAACCACGCTGGTGTCCCAGGCAACAAGAAGCCTGGCTTCCAGGGTGAGAGTAGTGGTGGGGGGTGGGTTAAATCTTATGACGGAGGGCAGGCAAAATAAATCAGAATGGCTTTTATCTGCCCGCAGTTGTCTGAAACAGCTGTGCACTAGCTTAATGCATGATCTGAAGCAGATGAGTTCATCTCCTGCTTCTTACCTTTGGATGCCCCCACAAGAAGTCGTAGCTGGAAAACAAGGCTGCATGACATGTATAGAACATGAAATTGCGATTACGTTGCTATGTACTATACCTAACGATATATAAAACCTGATTAATAATTGATTTGATAATGGTGACATGATTAAAGATTGACCTGCATTATTTTTTATTTACTTTGGTGGCATCACCTTAAATTATCCAGCCACTGACAGAAATTCATGTTTCAGGTTAGTTAGAAAGCTTTGCCATGATGTGTCTTTGGTGGGCTGCAGAGATGGGGATGAGCACCAGTTATTGTGCATGTCTTCATGTGCGAAGCAACAAATTCACACAGGAGGATTTTTAGCCATGTAGATCAGCACAAGGTTGGTTGGTTGTAGCCTAATGTTCAAAACACATCTGTTCAAAGTCACATGCTCAAACCATTGTGTTCTACCATTGTGTCCTTGAGCAAGACACTTAACTCTCAGTTCCTCCAGAGGCACTGTCCCTGTAAATAATGATGGTAATTTGCTCTGGATAAGGATATCTGCCAAATGCCAGAAATGTAATCACAAGACATGTTTCAGTGTAAGCACTCACTATTGTCTGTCTATTAAATTATTCAAAAATGTGAATCACCCAGTCATATGTGTGACACAGATCTTCAGTTCTGGGTGGCCTGTCTTCAGCACAGTTTGGTCATTTCCCTGCTCAAGTGAACCTAATTAGTCTTCATGGTTAGTGGGTAACACCAAACTGTGTTAAGCCAGGACCAGGGTTGTGCGTCCCTGCTTTAGAAAAAGGTCCTGATAGGACATCCAAACTTCAGATTGTTAGTAGTCAAATTCGTAAATGCAGGTCTAAGGTGAGCCAAGGTCACTTATTTCGGATAAACAAGTGCGATATCTCTACTTCTTGTGTCACCATTGCATGCAGTAAGAAAATCAGCATAGAGAACATCTCCAGACACTATTTGTAAACTGCTTCGGTAATCATTAATCTTTTGTATTTATATCCACCTCTCTTACCTGCCACAACATTTTGTGTATGTAGCAAAGCATTTTCAGAGTGTCTGGGGGTATTTTATTTTACCATAATATGATATTTCATATTGTTCTGATCGTCTGATGAAAAGGTTTTAAAAAAACCAAATCCTATCGGAGCTAAACGTTTAAGAAAAGAACGGTGTGCTTGTCTGTTTCTTCCATTAAAAAAAAATAACCTTGCCCAAAATAACTTTTCATTCGTTGTAAAATGCATGCTCTCTGCCATCTTGTTGTCTTGTTTGATCCATATTTAGTCTTTCAGTTGCAGTAGATTGATTTGCAACGATGCAGGGAAGCACAACCTGACCTGTCTCAGTCTCGTTTAAATTTAGATAGTGCTTATACGTCACTTCAGCCAGTGGCTTTAATTTATAGCCTTGGAGCCAGCGTTATAGCAGTGGGTAACAAAAAGAATTCTGTAGTGCCTGTCAAATGGTATACTTTGAATTTGACGGATATATTTAACTGACATTTCCTATTTTTGGTCAGTTTCTCTGTCAGGGTGGAGCCGTTATTTGCTGTGAGTAGTGGGGCACAGTTTGGCGTGCTCTTTGAAAATCGGTTTACTGTGTGCTAAATGCTGTAATGGGTTGCCATGACAACCGTTTCTGCACCAAGACTGTGTGCAGTGGGCAGGGTTTCTGTCTTCTTCCCGTTGTGCATGCTTTGTTTTTACCAGTTGAGAAGTTGAATCTGAATCTGTGTAGATCAGGGTTACTGTATGCTACCATTGAAACCTAAGTTAAACTGCAAACTTGCACATAAGCTTGTTTGTATCAAAATGTGTTAAAAGAAATTGAAAATATAATCATCTCTCAGTCTGCTATAGTTTACAAGGTCACCGTTGATGCTATGCAGATCAGAACTCTCGTACAGCAAATGGATCAAGTCTCTGTCTGCGGCCTGACCTAGATTTTACTGCATAGCGAAACCTACTAGGGAAGAAAATCAGCACAGACCATCCAGAAGAATTTTGTCTTTATAAACTCAAATTGAAGTGTTCATTAAACCAAGGTGAAGCAAAACCATGGAAGAATGACCAAAGTTGATCTCATTTGAAAGGTGAGCTCCATCTTTTTAATATGAAAACAACAAAAGATGAGCATAAGCACAGAAATTGTAAGGTATTATTGTGATTGTGGAAATAAATAATAAAAATGAATTTTAGGAATAAAATTTGGGATATGAAGCGCACAACAGTAATTATTGAAGCTTAACAGTGTTTCCTAATGATCACCGAAGACTAAGTGGACTAAGTTACAAATAATACCATGTCATACCTACATAACTAAAACCTGTCCCAATCAGTCACTTTTTGGGAGCCTACCCACTTCTTTGAAAAACTGAAGCAAGTAATATTAACAGAGATCCAATGTTTGCACCAAGGAATTTGTAAAATTAATATGAATGGGCCATGAAGGCTTTTGTTTGGGCCACGAGTATAAAACAAAATCAGGCCATTGGTCCCAAAAAACCTGTGATTGATGTATTATTAAAATGCCATTGGTGTATTATTACAACCTCCGCTATTCAGTTGTAACGTTTCAAATGAGCCCTCTCGCCTGAAAACTGCCTCCAGATCAGTCGAGCGACACAGACAGAGAGGCGCTCCGCTGCACTCAGTCGGAAAAATATGGTTTTTAAATGATGAAGCAGAGCGAGTTTTGTTGAGTATTTGGTGCGACTGGCCCGGAGTTCCTATTCTTTGAACCAAATGGTGAACCGAGGGATGGAGCCGACAGTGCGAGTTGGTTGATCAGAGACTTTTGTACAGAATGAATGGGAGAGAAGCGGTGTTGAAGCGGTTATTGATTTATACTGCTGTGGTAAAAATAGGGATTTCTTCAAACAAAATGGTGTCTCTGAATGCTCTAAATGGTACTAAAAGCCATAGAAGATTCATTTTTTTTTATTCTTTTGAGGTCAAAATCTGTACCCAAGTTGGCAAGTCCTGTGGCAGTGGGTTTTCAAAGAAAAAATCTGACAGTGAGGTTAAGGATTGTTGAATTCAAAGAGGTTTGCAAGCATGATATAATTCGGTATTCCATTCTTATTTGAAAATAGAGGATGGAATACCGGATTTGCTATGAAATGAGTCCAACCACAAACAGTAATAACTTTGTGTGACGGAATTGTGATGTTTTAAAGTTGGTACTGTAAATTCCAAAATGGCCACCAAAATAGGGGTGAAAGCTAACAGTGGGCCTTGGCAATATGCTGTGATGGATTAGTGGGCCTTAATGCTGGAAATGTTGAGAACCTTTAGGCAAAATAATAACAAAAGTAAGTTTTTATCTCAGTGTTACGAAGAAACATGCTTGTGTTTAGCCTTTAGCAGTTAGCTCTTCATGTCATGGCACGGACATAGCATTTAGGGTGGATACATGAGCAAAAAAAGTCAGGCAAGTAATAATAACTTTATTTATACAGCAGATACAGAGTGCAGCTCAAAGTACTTCACATGGACCCCATTCCAATATAGAACACAACGAACCATACAAAGACAATGAAAAAACAGAGTGTAAACATTCCAAAACACAGTCTCTGGTTCAGCTCCTGCTACCCCTCTTTCGTCCAGTAGGAAGAGGAGCTCCAAAACCTGGCAGACACTTTTCTGGTTGTTTCTTCCTCCTCCTGCACAGGAACTAAAAGTTCCCCCAGTTTCACATGACTTTTATTTTATCATCTACAATAAAATAAAATTTGGTGTTTTGTTGTTTAGTTCTGCATGTGTGTGACGCCATATTTAAATCACCCTAGCGGTATTTTTACATGAGTTTAAATTTATATAGCTTTCCTTCTACGGGACACAGGGACTCGAGGCTTGCGAGTCTCAAAAAAAATGAAGGAACTTCTATGAAAGGTGTAGTTTTGCTGTGTGACGACCATTTATGAAAGATCCATGCCGCTGGAGTTCTAATACTGTCCTATACTGTGAAAGCGGTACAATTTTGAAAATACCGTGATAAAGTTTTTTGGTCATATCATCCAGGTCTAGTGGAGTAGCTACTGAGCTGGTTCATCAAGAACATACATTTTAATCAGTCAAACTTGTAAATTGATTAATCATTTAATCAAGTAATTTTGACAGCCATTCTCTTTTCCATGACTTGATTCACTTTGTGTGCATGTGGGTGAATGTACCAGCAGAATATTGAGGCTAATGTATGGTGGATTGAGTTAACTCATGAAAGATGAGGCCCAAATATTACGGCAGCGATAAAGTTCTTGGCTGTGTATCCCTGGGTTTCTGTCTCACTGGTCATTTTGAGTCTGAGGGTTGCTGTGTTTATGCAACCAAACCCTTTTAATGGGATTCCACTGTCGGCATATAGCTGAGTGTGTGTGTAAAAGAGAGAGCCTGAAAATTTTAGGTCAGATTTTTTAATGTATAAATGGCAAGTTCCTTCCCTCGTTTAGCATTTTGGAATATTTTGTTTGTTCAGCACTGAACTAATTTTTGTTTTCTCTGCTATAGGTACGGGAGAGAGTGGCAAGAGCACATTCATCAAACAGATGCGGATCATCCATGGGTCGGGATACAATGATGAAGACAAGCGTAGCTTCACCAAGCTCGTATACCAGAACATCTTCACCTCCATGCAGGCCATGATTCGTGCCACGGACAATCTCAAGATCCAGTACAAGTATGAGCAAAACAAGGTGAGAATTAAAGCATGTTGTGGCACGGAGTGGGGTGGCTCAATTAAATGTAAAACTTAAGGAGATGGGGCTTTGGGGTGGGAAGTGATGTGATTATATAGGTTCGGTTCGATTGTAGTTTGGGATATGTTTTGACCCAAAACACGACTTATTGTATACAATTTATGAGCTGTGATCCTTTGGACACATTTGTTGCACATCCTTGCTGGCTTCATTCTCATGGTGATGAATGACTAAAGAAATTGCCACATCACCTTTGGTCTATGGGCTATACGAAACTTGTTCTTGGCACAAAATCACTCTCCGATAAAGAGTGGCCGATTTTTTGGCCGATTTTAAAGCATGCTGTTTCAGGGCTCTGTCTCTTTCATGCAAATAAGCTGTTGCTGGCCATGCCCCACCCATCCCATGCTCCACCCACCCCTTTGCAAATTGCACTTCCAGTCATAAAAAAGCCACCTATCCTCGGACCCATGAGCTTATTCACTGCTCCTTATTCCAATTTTCCCTTCCACCTTAAATACATAAGGTTATTCCTTAAATACATAAGGTGGAACTTTTTAAGGTAGAACGAAACCGACTGTTGCTGGGACATGGCCATCGAAAATGAAATGAAAGCCGCACCGTTATTCGGTTTTCTTTGTCTTCTTTGTTCTTTTTAAATTTGGGAGCAATTTTCTGTTCTCAGTTAATTTAGTGTTAGTAAGCTGTTCCCTGTTTAAACATGTGGGTAGAGAGAGTTATTTCAATGTTTCTTATGTGTACAAGTCTTTGCGCGCTGCTAATGGATTTTGAGCAATAATGTTTTCTGGGGGATTACTGTATAGTTACATGGATTAAATGTCCAGGGATGTTTAAAATTATTGCACAGACACATATTTGAGGTAAATATTTATTACATAATAAGGTTTATGGTGTTCTTTAAATAAAGATGCCGTTTTTGTTCAAGTAAAAGATCCAACGTAAAAGAATATTTTACAGCTTTCCAAAAGGAAGTGACGGGTACTTTGTGTGAAGTCCTTAAGGACCCCCAGAGAGCCAAAAAAAAATTTTCACCCCTTTGATTGGGAAACAGTGTCTTAATCTGGTTCTAAACGGAAAACTTTTACAATTTAGAATGTGGTACAGTGTAGGTGTTTGATATTTACCCACAGGCCAACGGGTTATTGGTGCGAGAAGTGGATGTGGAAAAGGTTTGCTCCTTCGACCAGCCCTACATCAGTGCAATAAAGATGCTGTGGGCTGACCCAGGGATCCAGGAAGCCTACGACCGCCGGAGAGAATACCAGCTCTCTGACTCCACCAAATAGTGAGTGTGTCTGTGTTAAACATCTAAAGTCTTTCCTAGACTTCCTTTTTGTTTTTATTCCATTTGATATGACTTTTATCTTGCTGTTTTTAAATCAAGTTTACTTGTCAGTTATGTAAAACGGCAGAAGCAATTGCATCATTGACAATCTGTTGACTGTGTTTAAACTTACACTTGTGTGTGAGATAATTGCTTCATTATGCAAAACGTCTGTGCTCAGGTGCATACATGTATTTTCTGTATTTCTCTTTTGCTGTAATTCATTCACACCAACAGTTACCTTGGCGATATAGACCGCATAGCTGTTGCAGGGTACGTACCCTCCCAACAGGACGTGCTGAGGGTCCGAGTGCCCACCACGGGAATCATAGAGTACCCTTTTGATCTGGAGAATATAATCTTCAGGTACCACTGACCCCAGACCTGCTGTGGCCCTACCATCACCTCTGTCGCTGTCAAGATGCTCTGCTGCTGCACCGCTGCTTGCCCTGATCACATTTTCTCTCTCTAAATCTGAGACTAGTTCTGTCACAGTCTCTGCTGTTGCTACTGACTCTCTGTGTAATGCCCCAGAATCAAATGTTTTGTTGTTTTTAATGACCGGCTAGAGTTTTGGAAAGGTCAGTGAGATGCTATCAGGGCTTTGGCTGCTAACTGAGACATCATGGGCTTGTAGGACAGAGGAAGACGCACAAGAGTGTTGGTTCAGATCCCTGAAATGTAGGATCCCAGCTTTCCTCTAAGTGTTTCTTGGGACGCCCACTGACCCTAATTGCAAATTTAATTATCTGCTCTCATGCCTCAATTTTCTCTCCCTTTGTCTCCCTCTCTCTTTCTCCCACTTCATCTATCCCTTGCTGCATCTTTTCTCTCTAGCTATCTAAGCGATCTGGATCGTATTGCAGACCCATCGTATCTACCAACCCAACAAGATGTGCTTAGGGTTCGCATTCCAACCACAGGGATCATTGAATACCCTTTCGACTTGCAAAGCATCATTTTCAGGTAGAAAATAGCGTCAGGAATTATTCCTCCATTTTCATGTTGTCACTTGTGATTTTAATCCGTGTACCACAAGCAGTCAGGTTTGTCTGCTGAAGCTAAATGCATGACAAAACAAGTCCCTAAATGTAGTGATGCTTACATGTTTAAGTATCCTTTTAAGTGTCTTAACCATGTTTGCATGTCCAAAAACTGTTTTTTTTTATTTTACTTCTACATAATTTACCTTAGATTTAGGTTGAAAACTGTTATTGGTTCTTTTTCTACCACTTTTCTACATTAAGGGTGAGGTCCTTATGTAGCCTTTTAGGTGCCTTGACACACCAAACCAGTTGTTGGTCATCCGATGCCGTCCGATGATGATTGTTGATGGCTGACTTTTGACCGTGGTTAGTAAATGACATGTCCTGCACTATGGGCTGTAATTGACTTTCGTCTTAAATTAGTGCTGTCGTCGGTTGTGATGGCGAGCTTTAAATCCGCTGGCAAGGAGATAGACCACGCATAGATAGACAGTTGAAGTGTTTTTGTTGTTTAAATGTTAGAATTGTATAAAATACAATTTTGAGCATCATATTACCAATGATAAAAATGAGAAAACTTGTTAATAAACACAGACACACAAGATGTGGGAAGGTGTATATCAATAATGAAGTATGAGATTTTATTGCACATTGAACTGTCACATGTGTCCTTTTTTAATAGAGTTGTAAAATTTTACTTTAGTAATAATGATGTTTCACTTAAACTGTCACATATGCGTCAAGATTCTTTTTCACGTGCCTAGATATACATGTAGTGAAATGTGCCGCTGAGTCGACCCATGCAATAAATTAAGCAGAAATTTGGCGTGGCTAAGCTAAAGTATTAAATTATATGGGAAAAAAAGTATGTTCCAACTAAACAAATTTTACAAATATTGCATACAGAAGCAAGATCTGTATAGTGTGTAAAACAGAATATCTTCTGTAAAGTGCAGTGTGCTGGTTTGTTGTAGCTCCTGCGATAAGAGAGCTCTTTCACTCCGATGCAGAATGTGTGCGCTGGCCATCAGCTGTAGTCTTTGCGTTTTGTTTGAACACAAAATTTCAAGAGGCAGCAATGAACTGATGGAGGGCAGCCTTAGTTAGTGCTACCTGGGCCCTAAGACATTCAGGCCTTGAACATCTATAGGAGGAATTTGCTGTTTTAACATGTGTGACAAGCCGTTAAGTTATTTGTAGCATTACGACATACTAGCGAAGCCCAAACGGTAGCCCAGTCTTGTAGTGTGTGCTGTTTGTGAACTCCAAGAGAGCAGAGGAAGAAAGGAGAGGATGCCTCTGAACAGGAGTGATTACGAAAGCGTGCAGATCGATGGGGAGCCAGCATGTTGAGCCCGCCTACGCGGACCACTGCTAGAAATAGCTCTGCTCCCAACGAGCTTCAGTTTGAGAGGTTCCCTCTCTGCTCAACATGTCCACAGAACAAATGCACTTCACAGGACATTCTCTGCAGTAATCCTTATTACAATATGATATTTATTTAGCTGTTACAATATGATGTTGACACATAATGATTATTTAACTTAGCATTTAATGGTAGAGAGGTGCTCCTGTTGTCTCTGCTTGAGGCAAATCACCACATTAAGAATCAAACCACACAATGCCTGCATGATCGCATGCCAAACGCCTCTACCTCAAACATTTAATTGCTTTAGAACCAGATGAAATTGTCTCGCTCTCCTGCAGCTCATCCTACACAGAAGCACTTATCCTTGTAAGTAGGTCAGTCAGTCATCCTAGCTGCAGGAAAAGAGGTTGGCTGAAGCGAAGGAGCTTTATTTTAGGCTAGCGCTCCTGGAGGAGCCCATTTATCAAAGCCGTATGCCTGGCCGCTGGGGGACGCAGGTAGCGAGACCAGGGTGCCTACACAAAACAAATCCATGCTTATGTTGCCTTTTTACTCACTGGATTCACAGCTGACCAGCTGAGGATTGGTTAGATCATTCATGTTTGTTTGATCAGAATCTAATTATTGGCTGCCGATGACTCTTGTGTAGTTGGCAGCCTCTGAACATATTGCTCTGTTTTCAATTCATTTACCTTGTACCTGTATTCATTGACCATTATCAGAAACGTCCTATAGAGTTACTGACTATTCCATCTGTTATTGGACAGTTTTCCTATTCTATGTCCCCAGAAAGGGCGCACCATAGCAGTGACCTGGTGGTGGCATGTCCCGGGAACAAATGTTTTTCCATTACAAATAAAGCCAAAGCAGCTAAAGAATGCCAAGTACAAATAAAATAAAGTCAAACAAGACTATAAATAATAAAAGACCATGATATCAGAAGTGGCTCTGACACTGTTTTGGGATGGCGACCGGCTAGAAACTGTGAGGAGAGAATAGTGCTTCAGAAACATTTACTGAAAGTCCTGTTAACCAGTGGTAAAGTGCCTGTAGCAGGGCATTAACGACTCCAGATTTTTTCAGGTCGACTAGTCGGTCAGCAAAGTCGAAGACGAGTCGACTAGTCATTTGATGACGTCATCACACGCAATGGAGGAACACCGGCATCCAACACTGAGCAACTTTTATATAACTTATAGGTAACATTAACAGTCAACATGACAGTTAAACAAAACAAAACAAAGGCTGATACCTTGAATTTTCTGGTAAATTTAAGAGTACAACAGCGAGTGGGAACAGTTTAAGCCGCGACAGGACGACTGCAGTGCTAACGTTAGCCATGTTAGCTAGTGGTGCGTTTCAGATGCAGTATGCCGGTACCGTTACTGTACTTTAATATTGACTTACAGGTTGTGATTTTGTGTTTAGATTTCCCTCGCGCCAACGATACCGCCTCTTTTCTGAATGGACTATAATAATTGGTTAAACCAAGGAACGCGTGTCAGCGCAAGCCAATCAGAGGCAGAGATTGCATTGTGTGCACAAGCAAGGGCAGCGTGAGAGGAAATAAACACACAACCTAATGATTATTTAACCCAGCACTTAATGGTCGACTTCTCTCAGGGGGCGTAGACAAGTCGACTTTTGTGTTAATGCCCTAGTCTGCACTGCAGAATTGCATCTACCAAATGCACATTTTGACTGTATGTTTAATGTAATATCTAAAAGGGGTGCCCAGTTTCATTATCATCCGACATGTCACAGTAGTCTTTTGAGTTTATCTGGGTATTATCTTTATTTAAACACTGATTGCATGTTTCAATTAGAATGAGTAGCCCTGAATTTGTTGCAGATTTAAAATATCTAATTTATTTCTTTTTTGCTTCAACAATGTTTTTATGGTTCCAACTTTATTCCAACTTCCAAAGTATTGTATTGCAAATTGTGTATAATGACAGCGGTTTCATGATTTAGTATTTTTACTGTGTTACACACCCATATCTGATCAATTGACCAGTGAGTGTAGACAGAAGTGAGGTGTACTTCAGTGTTTGGGTTTATTCATTTATACCACAGTGCCAGTGGTGGTTGATGTAGATTTAAGGATCAGATTTGACTCTGACTCTGTACGTTTGCTGTTCTATGTCCTGCTTGATGTCCTCCACACCATACTTCCCTTATTTGCTTGCCTGTGATTTACATCTTTGTTTCATCCTGAGGTTTGTGGTGTTTCTTGGCGGTTTCTAATTTCAGATCATCAAACCAGATTTCACATGTTCTTTCTAGCATGTTTTCCTTCCTGTTGCATGCCATTTCCTTCCAGAAATACAGTGTTGCATTTCCTTTCTCTTTTGTCCTTATCCGCATAGCTGGTGCAATTTACTTCACTAGAAAACTAGAAAGTTTATGTAAGCGAATAAGAAAAGCACAGACAGATATAAGAAACATCCTTTAGCATTGTTAGCACAGTGATCTAAATTCAGAGTTGAAAGCATTAGTGCTTGTAATTGGGGCAATTAGCATAGAAAAGTCAATTCACTCATCTACAATAATGTTCTGACAAAATATTTAAAGGTATAGTTCAGGACGTTTGATCCATGGTTGAAAATGTCTGTTCTAGTCAGCTTTGTAATAGTGGTATAGTCAAAGCACAAACTTATATTTTGACCATTTCACAAAAATAAAAGACCGGGATGGTAGTATTTACTCAAGCTCCTTTACTGATTGATAAAATGATATTCATGGAATGGGGCAGTTGTTGGTCTAGTGGTCAGGGTGTTGCACCTGCATGCAGAAGGTTGTGGGTTTGAATCCCAGGACTGCTAGTGGCACAACTGAGGTACCCTTGAGCAAGGTACCATCCCCACACCCTGCTCCCTCGGTTCCCCATGTTGGTCGCAGCCCCCTGCTTCACTTGGTGAATGGGTTAAATGCAGAGAAAGAATTTCACATTGTTCACACTGTACTATAAGGGGACACTTTATTTTATTTATTTATTTATTGTAAGCAGCTAAATACCTGCTGGCTAGAACTGTCATAGAAACCTAGGATCATTTGAAAGTTAAGTAAATTAAACTATACATTTATTAAACTACTTCTTGAAAAAATAAATTGTTGCTGCACAAAAAATATTTATTGGCCTAATGGATCTGGTTCTGTTTAATCCCAGAGTATTTGTTGCCAGTTTGATAGCTACATAAGTGCATACAGAAATGTATTATGGGTGAGCATTCATATAATCATTATTCTTCTGCTTTCTGTATCTCTTCCCTCAATCACAGAATGGTGGATGTGGGTGGGCAAAGGTCGGAGCGCAGGAAGTGGATCCACTGCTTTGAGAATGTGACGTCCATCATGTTCCTAGTTGCCCTGAGCGAGTACGACCAGGTCTTGGTGGAGTCCGATAATGAGGTGCGCTGGCCTGAATGTAGTTGCTATGCAGGAGTTGGGTTATATACTGTATATACTGGTCAGACACAACATTAAAACCACGGACGGGTTAAGTGACATTATCTGGTACCTCAACAGCTGTGAAGGGGTGGTATATTTTGCAGCAATAGAGCAGTCAGTTCTTGAAGCTGACGTGTGGGGAAAATGTGCGATTGCAAGCATTTTAGCAACTTTAACCAAAGCCAGATTTTGATGACTAATTACATGGTCAGAGCATCTCCAAAACTGCAGGTCTTGTGGGATGTTCCTGGTGTGCAATTGTCAGTACTTACCAAAACTGGACCAAGGAAGGACAACCAGTGAACCGAACAACAGTCAAGAATGTCCAAGGCTCATTGAGGCACAGGGCAAGTGAAGGCTAACCCATCTGGCCCAGTCCTACATAAGAGCTACTGCAATAAATTGCTTATATAGTTAATTGCTGAAGGATAGTTAAACGAAAGAAAGGTTACAGAACACAAAGCCTGCTGCCTATGGGACTCCATAGCTAGAGATATGTCGGAGTGCACTCTGATCCCTGTGCAGCAATGAAAAAACCTACAATGGGCATGTGATCAGAACGGGACCATGGAGCAATCGAAGAAGGTGAATTGGTCTTTTATACAATTTGTATGACTGTGGGATGTGCTAGACAAGTCCGATCTATGGAGGCCCCACCTGGCAGCAAAGCACACCGTTGGATGCTTTGTGGAGTCCGTGCCTCAACAGGTCAGATCTGTTTTCGCAGTACAAGTTAGACCTGCACAGTATCAAGCAGGTGGTTTCATGCTATGGCTGATCGGTTTATGTACATGAATTGTTTTCTCAATATTGTTGTTGGTTGTTTTTTATATTTTACTTATTGAATTTGTTTTATTTTTGGGATAAAGTGTTTACACAGGCTCCTGGATTTTAACTCAAGGTGTGTAAAAGCAGTAGCAGTGTACTTGAACTAGGTACTTACCACAGGAGTTTTCATTTGATTTTGGCCATAATTTCCCTTTTAGCCATGTGCTGATAAATCAGTGAGCACATATAGGTAATTTGTGTTTGCATTTTGTTGGTATGATGATGATTAACAGATGATGTACTGAATTATTTTAACATGAAGAATTTAATAAATACCTAAAAATGAGCAGTTCCTGACCACAGACATATGAAAACCCTGTGGAATCCTAAAAGGACTGGTAGTGTTCTGTTAGTAACAGATGTAAATATGAACCCATCCCTGTGTGATCAGTGGCAAAATGCGCTTCATTCAGCAGTAGTCCTGTAGATCCTCCACCTAGCCCTCAGGGCCTCCTAGCCAGAACACATTTTCCACATTTTTATTCTGTTCCAGCCCTCTACACTCCTGGAGCTAGGGCTATAGAATGCTGATTTCCTGTCTCGGATGTGATGGGAGCTGGAATGGGTCATAAATTCCAGTCTATGATTATAATCTAAAGTTTTTGCTTCTCTGTTATTTTTTGTTTTTTAATACAGAACCGAATGGAGGAGAGCAAAGCCCTTTTTAGGACAATAATCACCTACCCCTGGTTCCAGAACTCCTCAGTTATTCTGTTCCTCAACAAAAAGGACCTGCTGGAGGAAAAGATCATGTACTCTCACCTGGTCGACTATTTTCCTGAATTTGATGGTAAATTTACTTTGTTTCCTATCGAAGTTCTCCCCTCTCCTCGTTTCACTCACGTGAAACTGAAGGGTACAGAGACACCATGTGGTAAAGATGTGTAGTGAAACTTTTGATTATTGATGTTCAAGAAATGAGATAATCACTATCTAATATTTATATGAATTCAATACATTTTGTTGTAACAAGGAAGGAATTTTGTTGATTTCAGAGGAACATTGCAAGTTCAGTGATGGTGTTTAATGTGAGCATTGTATTCATGTTTTAAACTTAAAATAGTTTAACTTGAATTTGAAATATCGCTACTTATGTCAAAATGACTGATTTACTACTACTATTGGATTTATTTATACTTTTTATTAAATATATTTTCTTGTTCTCATCTCTGTGTGTCTGTGCAGTCAAAACATAAGCAGTTTCCTCCGGGATCAGTTTTTTTGTTCTTATGCTGATATGGGCTACGATGTTAAAGTAATAATCTTTAATGATGCCAGAAATGCTGGCTTTACTTGGAGATTCTTTGATTGGGCATTCCCATGTAGCAGAACAAACCAAAGCATTCCAGACTCCTTTTGTCCATTTTCAGGTCCACAGAGAGATGCGCAGGCGGGGCGCGAGTTCATTCTGAAGATGTTTGTGGACCTGAACCCGGACAGTGACAAAATCATCTACTCGCACTTCACCTGCGCCACGGACACGGAGAACATCCGCTTCGTCTTTGCTGCAGTCAAAGACACCATCCTGCAGCTCAACCTCAAAGAGTACAACCTGGTGTGAAGGACGAAGCGAGGAAGCGGGACACCTGCAGCCCAGAATATAAGATTTTTATGTACTTTCCCCACACACACACACACACCTACACACGTATACTCTTATCATAATCAAGACTGACACAAGTCTTTCTCTTTGCAGGCACAGGTGTTTCTTATTTGTACTTCTTTTATTTGTCTGTTTTTGCCCATCTGGCAGTGTTATCAGTTGCTGAAGGAAGATGCAGACTCTTGTTTTCTTCCATCAGCTGATAACTGTTCTGCCCATCCCTTCTGATTGCTTCTCTAACGGAAGGGCTGGGGCAGATGGACTGTGTGTGACGGTGGTCGACAGGGTCCTAGTTTGCACTGTAGCTCAGTTGCAGTTGACAACAGAGGTAAGAATTTGATCAAAGGAGACCCTGACCTTAATCTTGAGAGGAAACATTGTGAATGGAGAATTAACTGCAACAAATGTTGCCATGGGCAAGATTCTAGTAGGGCATTGGGTGCAGTTTTTCTGCATGCCTCTCCAAGGCTAAACTTCAGCTAAACTTCACCTTGTATCTTTGAATGTACCTTGATCTGTTTTTAGAATTAAAATGGGTGTTAGGACATTTCATGGCGAGTGGGAGAAACTGTCCATTGATTTTATATATTGGAAATAATTACAAGATTTCTTTGTATTACATTCGCTACCACTGTTCTCTGACAAGCAGTGGTTACTCTCAAACCATGTGAAGATAGGTTCTCCCGCCAAATTAGTGATCAATAGTGTTCTCACCAGAGGTTCGGTATGTAGTTATAATGGCCGAAAACAAATTACAGCCCAATATCAACAAACGGAATGATTATCAACACTTAGCATAACTCACAGTAGGTTTCCTCTTCCATCTGTACCGTTCGCCAAATTTGGAGTCAGCTACTTATGAAGAATATGTTTTTACCAGTGTTAGTTGCTTTACTCGGTACAGTTGAAGGGACAAAAATGAATATTTAATGAAGTTTGCGAAACAAATCTGTATTTCATGTAGGTTTACATACATTGTTAAGAAACTCTGGCTCAAGAAGTTTAATATAATTCAGGTGTTACTTTGCCACATAGTATCTATTACTTAGACAATGTGTTATGGTTGCTAAATGCTGGTATTATGCAGTGTATCATGCTTTTCTCGTGGTTAAATTTAACAAATGAAGGTTAATCTCAAAGCTCTGTCTGTAAATGGAGGTTAAGATACAAGAGTATGAAGCAAATTGTAAAAGCTACACCGCCCCTAACATCACTTTTAGTGTTGAAACTGCTGGTTCAATGTAGAACATTTCTTTAGGCCAACATAGTACAAAGGAATGCTGTACAAAATGAAATCAATATTTTCTATTTATGTAATTTATGGACCAGATAATTTTAATAACAGGACTCAAGTCCATACTGCTGTAAAAATCTATCGGCTAGTAATTTACTTTTCTTTCAGCAAATCGTAAATGGTTGTCACCGTTCTGATTTATTATTTTTTTTCTTCGATGCTTGAGAAGCAGAAGCTAAATTTTCATGCCGCTTTATGCAAATAGGATGTCGGTGGTTAAATTCTTAATGGTCAATGCTTGCAATTTGTAACATGAGGTTTTCTTTGGTATTGTTTTCAGTACCATATCTTAGATCTTGCTGTAGATAGCTTTACAAATTCCATAGCTGATATTGTCAGTAGTAGTTTGTTTTTTGGATTTTTATTTTTGTCTTTGCGACGTAATTCAGGTTAGTGTTCATGCTTTCATTACAAGGGCTACTAATGGGTGACGGAACGAAAGGACTCCATTGAAGACTACAGAGCAATAGGTGCAATGAAGTGAGATACTGAATCAGGGAGAGGGTGTGTTGATGTGTGAGTGGTAGGGCAGTTATCGTGACCACAGGTTTGTTTGGTTTTTTTTGGTTTTTTCCATGGTGTTTTATGAATTTGTGCTTGATTTAACGTGAACACAGCACCATGTGAAACTCTTAAGTAACTGCGGGCTTCAGGTAAAAGTTCTACTCTTGTTTGTGTGTGTATATATATTTTTTTCCTTTAAGCGATATAATTGAATCTCCTTTTATGCTAGTATGGACCATTCTCTGTTGGGCTTGAAATGTAGAGGTTAATATGAAAGTTGTAGAACGCATAATTCTTAATTATTTTCTCAAGCATCTCACATTTATGCAACTTTTGGTCCAGTGCAACAACATCGGGGGCCTGTTTGATTCCGAGATCCTTGGAGCCTGGTTATGAAAAACACTTATGTTCCTTTGGTGATTGTGTCCCCCTTGGTTTATTCATTTATTGCCAGAATTGTCAGATTTATGGATGGCCAAATCTTCCTTTGTATTATACTCCCTTTAATAACAGTGATCAGTATGTTCTGTCTGTGCTATGTATCATTGTTATCAGAACACTTGAATCCTGAGAGGTGGTGCAGCTTGAGAATAGCATTGACCCATGCTGAACCCACGGAGGGTACAAGTATTTATCTTGTTAGTGCCACACAACTCACTTAAGAACTTTTTCTTTTGCCTGTATCTGGATGTATTAGTGAAGCGTTTCTTTCTTGGCTTGGACGTTTGTGCCAGTGTTGCACTGTACATGCTGTTCTTTGGTTAAAATATTAGACTGTAAGCCCTGTCCTCATGCATGGCATAGGTTTGAATACTAGCAACACTTGGCTGTGTGCATCATATATGAGTTAATATCTTCTGGATGAAGAATTCAGGTGCCGGGCCAGCAAAGCTACCCTTGTGGTTTTGAACACCCTTAAAATGTGCAGTATTACTGTCTGCATAATGGTGATATCAACACGTCGTATTCAGTCAAGCATTTCTGATTATGTGAACTGTCAATTTTTTATCAGTACAAACACTAAGGTATGGCTGCATTGCCTACAACAAGCACATACACTGTCCAAAAGTATGTAGACACTTGCTCATTCAACATTTCGTCTGTAATGTTGAATTGGGGAATTGTCCCCTTGTTGCTTTAACAGACTCTTTGGGGAAGGCTTTAGGGTAAATTTACAGTAATACAGCAACATTGCTCAGTCACAGGAGCTTTAGGGATTGTAGGTACTGATGTTTGGATCGCATGTCACTCCTAAATGTATCGGATGGAGCTCCATCAATCCAGAGAACACAGTCCCACTGCTCCAGTCCAGTGCTGTTGGTTATAGAGTCCGTAACCATCCTCTTGTGCAACTGCTCTACATCCTCCTGTTGTTTTGGCGCTGCTTTTCTATGGAGATTATACAACCTGTATGTGCTCAGTGGAACTTAGGTCAACCAAAATAGCTGACTTTGTTCATTAGGTGGGGTGCCTCTATACTTTTGGACATATAATGTAACAGATCCTGTGATTTTTCCTGTTAACAGAAAACACTAAGGAGTACATCCCAACATCATGTATTCTAGAAATGATTGTTAAGCTTTAATCATTCATACACTTTCCAGGGGTGCTTGTCCAGCTCCTGAATTCTTGATGGTTGTTCTCCCAAGGTTCTCTTCTCTGCTGAACCTGCTGAGATACTGCGACTGTTCTGTTTGTCCAAGCACATTCCTGGTACTCAGAGATCTGAACACTAATGGAAAAATATGTTTTCGCTTGAGATCCATGCTAATGTGATGGGTATATAAAATATGAAGCTAATTTTTATTTTTTTATTTCTTTTCCCTAATGCTAATATGTTACATGAACACTTGTATGTAGGACCACTTAATATAAATGATTTTTTTTTTGTAATGGTGTATAAAATCAAAGTATTTTGCTTTTCTTTTGCTCTTTTTTTTTTTTTAGCATACCAAATGTAAATGATGTACTATATTGAGTGTGCCAATTCCCTTTCTTTGTAGAGCCAGACTCTTTTAACAAGTGCCAATATTGTGTAAAATCATAAAAAAGGACTTGGGTCTGTGTATTTTATGGTCCTGTTTTTAAAGCAAGCCAACACCTAGTATGTGATTAAGTTTTAAAAAAAGATGGTTTTATTCTTTATTTAAGGCTAAAGATGGTAAACTGCTGTTTTTAATGAAACATCTAAATGCATGTATTAGTTTTGCTGGGGAGGGTCGGGTGGCCTAACTGTTGATCATTTACAGTATTCTAGCCATATTTCTCTTTTGTATGTTTTCATTTCAACCACTGTTGCCTGAACCTCATTCAAACATGAAAACGATTTTCATAACCTTCTCCTTGGAAGAAAAATTATCCGTTTTAAATTGGAATAAACTTTGTTCCTATACTTGCTCCGTCTTATCGATTTATTGAAGCCACTAAACTGAACTGCCTCTGAATCTTCCCATATCATGCAAAACCTGATTTTCCTCGTTCTTGCTCTTTAGCTTGCTTTTCACGGTTCAAGGTACAATGTTACCTTAAACTTTGAACCTTTGGAGTTTGGTGTTGCATGTAAACACATCACTACAGTTTTTTAAAATGGTGTTTCATAAATTGTGCTTGATTTATTGTGAAAAGAAAGCCAAGTAACATGGTTTTAAAATGTACTGTCCCCTCATTGGGCCACCTAAGGAAACTAAACTGCTTTTGCAATGAGTATGAAATTGTTTATGCATTTTATATTGAGTCAGAATCAGCCCAGATTGTGTATATGAAATAAAATACAATGAAATGGTACATATAGGGTTCCTAACACTATATAGATGTCCTAAGGGGGGAATAAGATGAAAGGATGTAGGCTACGGGTCCTTTTATACAGTAAATAGGGTGACTGGAGGCTTAGTGGTTAGTGGAGTTACTCGTGTAATTAGAAGGTTGTGGGTTTGAATCCCCGGACAGCTGCTAGCATCACTGAGGTTCCCTTGAGCAAGGTACGGTCCTCTGACACTGCTCCCCGGACGCCATTGTTGGCAGCCCACTGCTTCACTTGGTGAATGCAGATGACTCAAATAATTCCCTCTGTGATCAATTTAGTATACAAAATAAAAACACCTCAAACTACACAAATGTCCAAAGAGGACCTTATGCAGGGAATAAGACAAAAAGATGTTGGATACATGTCCTTTAATACAGTAAACAGGGAAACTGGAGGCCTAGTTAGTTACCCCTGTGATCAGCAGGTTGTGGGTTTGAATCCCAGAACTGCTAGTGGTGCCACTGCTTCACTCGGGTGAATAGATTAAATGCAGATGACTCAAGTAATTTCATCCGGGATCAATTTATTACAGAACGAAATGGGACATTATGGTACCTAAAACTACACAAATGTCCTAAGTGGGCCTTAAGGAAGGAATAAGACAAACGGTGGGATCCTTTAATACAGTAAACGGGAGGGTGAGGAGTTGCATCCCACGACTGCTAGTGGCTGCCCACAGCTTCACTTGGTGAACGAGTTTTAAGGCAGAGAGAGAATTTTACACTGTTCACACTGTGCTGGGGTGTGTTCTTGCCTTCAAAAAGTGATCTGATGAGTATCTAGTCCTTATCCAGAACAAGGGACTAGCTCTAATTACTCTGGCTTAGTACCTGAAGAGATGCACATTTGTCTCCCTCGTGTGGTCTTGGGGAGGGAATCCTGCCAGTAATTATATTCTTTAGATCTTTTTGCACAAATGTGGTGAACGTCTTAATATCTTTTAATTGTGGTTTATTCTGGGGAAGTCAGGGAAAGGGGTCTTCACCCAGAGACCCTGATTAAAGCCAGTAAACTGAAGATTAAGGCTGTGCTCTGTGAGTAGGTCCAGCACTTTCACAGCACAAACCAATCCAGAGGAGGGAGAGCACCCAGTCATCTCCAGTCTGAACACACAGCTCCAGGGCAGAGAGTGGGCTGGCAGGCGTCTCCCAGCTCCTTCATGGTCAGGACTTGACGAGGGTGAAGAAAAGGGGCTGTATTGCTTGGCTTATTCTGTTTTTTTACTCTCCCCTCATTGCCGAATGCTACCTGAAGAGAAATCTCGGAGCCAGAGCCCCTCTAATCAGCCCTACCTGTGCCGCTGCCATACTAGCAGGCGTAGCTAGCCAGCTTCATCAGAACAAAGAAGGAGAAACCCCAAAAAACAACATTTCCAGAAGCTCTTTCGTCGCCAAACGCTTGCCAAGGGTTCGAGGAGAAAGTGGGCACGCCAGAAACTGTCATGATGTTTCCACAATCCAGGCACACAGTAAGTGTTTTCGTCCTTTTTTTCTCCACAACTAGCAGAATGACATTAGCATACAGGGCTAGTCTGCTAGCCTGCCTCATCCCTCCTGGAGCTCTGCTAGCTCCTCCAGTCCAAACTTATTAGCCTTTATGGCTTATTAGCCTTTAAACTGTGTCTCTCCAACTTGATTCGGGCTTAAAGACTAAACCGCCATATCTTATGGATGATACAATAAGCATGTTTAAAAGCTGTATTTAAAAAAAATCCATGTTGTTTACATTAGGACATTAAGTTGCAGCAACCTCTAACAGCCCTACATCTCACTCATTTCTCACACATTATGGGTTCAGAAGAGAAACTTTAAGTTTTTTTTTGTTTACAGACTGTTGCAAACAGGCTATGTTTCAGGATGTTTTTCTCTGGATAAGTGATGTAAGTACAGGTGAATGTGTAACAAGTTCGTCTCCATTCTGGTCTGTGAGTGGACCCTCTAGGAGATCCTGGACCTCACGAAAACGGTTAAATATCAGTATGATATTAAAACAAGTTTCTAATTGGAAGGCTTGTTAGTCTTTGCAGATGGATCTAGTTGTCTTTAGATCACTATAAATCACTAATGGATGAGAATTATCCTGGATTCAGTGCCTCCAGTTTGGGTACTGTATTCATAAACTTCACTGCTTATTTCCTAGATGTAGTGTAATTGCCTATATATAATACACTTCTTTTGTGTAACCATTGCAAATCTGTTACCTACTTGCTCACAAGACTGGATCTCTTTGTGCATTTTGTTGTGAAAGCTCATAAAACATTGGTCTTAACTGAGACCCTCACAACTGATCCAACACATAGGAACATACACATATATATATGGCAAAATGTGCATAAATTGTGCAGTCTGTCAAGCACTGCTTTAGTTTGGACTGTGGACACTGATTATCATTGAAATTGCAAATGAATCAGTAAGCCTATTCAACTTAATGTTAATTGATTCATTTTTTTCAACAGTTTAACAGTTATATATATTGCATAGTAAAATCTGAAGTTAATACATTTAGTACAACAGTAGTTGAATGAACTAGGAACTGTTCTGAAATATACCATCTTATGGATGAATCACAGATTCTATGAATCATCTGAAGTTTATCAGGCAGCCCTGAACACGTGTTACAGATGTGTTTGATGTGTGTTTGATTTCTTCTGTGAGGGTTTAAGTGGCAGGAATACAGCAGGTGGAAAGGCGAGGGAGGGCGAGTGTGTGTGAGTCGTGTGAGTCGTGTGGGGGAACGTTTTTAGTGTCATGACCATGACCAGTTTCATTTTCTTGTTCTGAGACCTTTCAGTTCTGTTAAATGCTGGAGAAGAGCTGATTGTGCATACAGCAGAGGTGTAGCTGAACCGTGATCTTTGTAAAGATCATGTAGTCACCATACAAGAACTTTCCTTTTCACAAAGCAGCACATTAGTTTGAGGAACATGTCACATGTTTTTTCTAGTTGACTGTTTTTTTTTTTCTGTTTGTTTTTTCTCCACTTATGATGTCCTTGGATTTATGTGCCAAAATCTCATAGTTCATGTCTACAAGATCATTTTTCAGCCTGCCGTTATCTCCTAAACAGTTGATTAGTTAATGATTGCCTGTATACTTTATACCCTCCTTTTAACTTCTGTCTGGGTGGGGCTGACTGCTGTTAGCTGATCGATCCGACGGGTCTGCAGAGTTTTTTTGGGGTCTGAACTCTACTGGAATCTTTCATATCAGAGGTCAAAACTGCTCCTCTGGACTGTGCTTTACTTTTTCCTCAGTATGTCTGTAATGAGCTACTTTAGCAGAATGGGCTGTTAAACAGTGTGTGCTTCCGAGTTGTACTGCCCGCAAGAAAAATGGCGCCATTATTTCTTGATGAATTTGAAATAAAACAGTATTTGATGTCAGTATTTCTGGGCATTTGGATGATGCTTATTGGTGTTGCGATAAATTGGCACAATGTGTTTTCTCAAATATTTTTTAAATAGTATTTAAGTATAGTTACAGTTATAGTTGTTACTGATTTTTTTAAGCTTTTCATGGATATTGTCAGTACTTAAAGAAAACTGAGCATAACTAGTGTTTATTTGGTTTCAGTGCATTGCAGTGTGTGAAATAAAAATTGTTGTTCCTGATTTTTACTTTGAAATACCAAATTAAAATTTCTAATGTGCTATTATATTTTTATATTTTATTGTCTGTATTTTTTCTGTATTGCCCACCCCATTACTATACAGAATGAAATGAAAAAGTAAATACATTTCATTGCTTTTATTTATAAAATCAGTTCAGTGAAGGCCTGATGTTGACCTGCAGAATTGTTTTGAATCTGTAATTGCGTACAGTCACACCCCTGAACACGTTTTATCACAGCAGTAGTTTGAGGGCGTGTATTTCTGCAGACATGCTTTCTGGCAGTGCACCAAATCCCGTAAATGCTGAGCAGACTTTTGCAGTGAATTCATTGCAGTGGCCAAGTGGCCAATTAAGAGTAATGTATGATTAGTCACTGCGGTCCTGCTGGCCCACTCCAGGGACACGAGGGGTTCTCAGAAACCACCCGCTCGGCTGTGGCTTTGCTGAATGTTGGCCGGAGGGAGAGGAGACAGAGCGCTACTTGGTTGCCACGGCAGAGTGACTCCATAGCAACGACATCTCGCCGTTCCTGACAGCGAAGGTGTTTACTGAGACTGACCTGAATGGCTCGCAGCTGCAGCTGTGTGTCCTGCTGACACTGTGATGGCGCTGCGAGACGTGCTGATCTGATATCTGCAGGCTAAAGGCAACACCTCCCCGGCTCTACCCCCAGGCTCTGTCTGTCCTGTTTAACTCTCCGCTTCCTGTAAAAATGCATCAGTGCTGCATCATTCAGCCCAGCTCCTGGTTGTGGAATGCTGTGTGTATAATAATCAATTCTGATATTTAAAAATAATGATATCAGTTCTGATAAGGACCAACTCATGTCTTAATTTTTTTTAAATGTATAAATAGTTTAGAAAAAGTCTTGCCTGCATTAGGCCTAATTGTTCAAATTGAGTAATATTGGGCCTGTGTGATGGTTGATCTGGTTACCACTGTAACAGCCCCCAGTGATGGTTAAATGGATTTACAGCAAGTATTGGCCAGGAGTCTCCACTTCAGACAGTACTGTGCAAAAGTCTTAGGCACCTGCCTTTATTTATAAAATTATCCTTTTAACTAGAGCCCGACAGATAAAGGATTTTGAAGACCGATACAAATAGTTGTTGGTTTTAAAATCCTCTATATATATATATATATATATATATATTTTTTTTTTTTAATTTCAGAAACGCGCAACAAAACATTAACAGATTTCCCTAACATTAGTTATTGAACAC
>JBBPDC010000038.1:10644560-10661008 GCA_037974485.1 Hemigrammopetersius urotaenia
GAAATCGACATTCAGAACCTATAATCGATCAAATTTTTCCAGGTCGATTATTTCGATTGCTTTCCCTTTAAAAACACGTGACCCCGCTCCGTTATGTTACGATATTCCGCAGACATGTCGAGCATGGAGAGCTTAAACACTGAGACAACTGAGCAACTCGTCAGTGAACTATGAGGGCAAAAAAATAAAACAAATAAAATAATCATTCATTAATCGTAATCGAGTTAAAATGTTCAATTATTAGAGATTTTGATTTTAGGCCAAATCGCCCAGCCCTACTTGAGAGACACCATCGATACCACGATCAAATTCACGGTATGTGTTCGCTCACATACCTGTCGATTCTGATTCAAGCCAGTTAGCAGCCATTCTAGTGTTGTTATTTATTTTCCAAAGCCACAAAAACATAAGGATGAACGAGCTAATAAAACGGCTGTAAAACAGATATTAGGCTGCTTACTCATCGGGATTGTGGAATTAAATTGTAGATTTTATTTGCATGTAAACTTTTGAAAAGCAATTGAAAAATTGATCCATCCACCAAAATCAAAATCATATTACCTGGAGGAAACCACTTCTACTATGAGTGCACAGACACTCCGAGACAAGAACAATATAAAATGTAGTATGAAGTCAAAAATAAAACACTCCAGAAACACTCTGAAGCTGTCATTTTCCAACTTCGAGAAAACAGCTAATACTGTGTGTGTGTGTGTGTGCGCGCGTGCAAGTGTGTGTTTGTTACATTAGGCTTTATCGCCAATTTCTGTCGCAAATGGAAACAGTCCTAAGTTTTACTGAATGTTACTAAAAAAATTAATTATTTCAAGTAGTCATGGTGTACACACAAAGCTGAGTCGTTGTGGACTGATTTTTAGACCTGTGGTTACACTAATGGATAAAGGGTTAGATCATTTGAAGGGTCAGTTATTTGAATACATGTATTATCCTGGATCATCAGTTTAATGATGACAGCAATGGATTGGCTTTTCGCGGGGGTTACGTTCCAAGAGCACCTGCATATAGTGAAAAACCGTAAAATTGTTTTATATTGTAACCCTTAGTATGCCCCCAAATATGCTCCCAGAACTCCCAGTTTCATTTTAAACTCAGTTTAATGCATTACCCTTAAAGAAAATGTAAAGGTACACCAGTATTCGCCTCTTTTAATTTAAATTCGTGACCTACCGAGTTGAGATATTAGGACACCGCAGCAAAGTGAACGGTTTTCGGGGAATAATCCCGATCTACTCTGGCTAAAAATACAAATGAGGGCTTGTTGGAAGGGTCTCCTGGAGATCAATCGAAATGTAGAATTTGAAGTGTGTGAGTCCTTGCAAGAAATCGTGCTTGGAGCGCAGGGCCTAAACCCTGGTATGGAATTAGAAAAAAGTGCTTCCAGTGCGGCCTGTACTGTGTCGTCTTATGTGAAAACATCCAAAATATATACATTTATTACCGCAAAAAAAAGGCGGGGGATATTTGCAGTTTCCACGTTATCATGGGTTTTTCCGTGTAAAACTAATGAGTTTGGTTTTCAAAAAAATCTGCGTGTGACTCAATTCGCGACTCCTGACCCATGTAAAACTGGGGGTTACTGTATCACGTGTAGGTAATTGGTTCTATGATTAAATGGACCATGGATAGATTGTCTGTGCCTGTAGGTAGATCATCACTAAATTAATGGATATTTGATAGATGGTCAGTTCTTGTGACTGTATTGATTATTTTGGGATTATGATGTTTTATGATGAAATCAATGAATCATCATTGGTAGACCAGTGAAATCAGTCAATTCTAATATATATTGGTACCATGACTAAATTGACTATAAGGAGATCATTAGTTCTGTGACTATATTCTTATGGGTAGATCATTAGTTATATGACTTAATTGATCATCATGGGCAGCTCATCAGTTTTATGATAAAATCCATGAATCATCATTAGTAGATCAGTGTTCTGTGACTTAATAGTCCTGAATAGGTAATTAGTTCTGTGACTAAAATTGTTATGGGTTGATCATTAGTTCTCTGACTGCTAAGCACCTCTGAGGTACCCTTGAGTAAGGTACTGTCCCCACCCACTGCTCCCTGGGCTCTGTGTTCCTGGCTGCCCACTGCTTCACTTGGTGAATGGGTTAAATGCAGAGGAAGAATTTCGTGCTGTTCACACTGTGTGCTGTGGTGTGTTTCCGTATGACAGAATGGTCACTTTCACTTCAGAATTTTTATGGCTTGATCATCAGTTCTAGGACAATTTAGACTAGATCATCTGTTCTACGACTACATTTTTACAGCTAGATCTTTGGCTCTATGACTAAATGAACTATGAGTAGATAATCGGTTCCATAACAAAATTTTTACAGATAGATGATCAGTTCTGTGGTTACATTTTTACAGGTAGGTCATCGATTCCATGGCGGCATTTTTACGAGTAGATCACTAAATGGACCATGAGTAGCTCATCAATGTATGGCTGTAGTTTTACAGGTAGATCATAGGTTCAGTGACTACATTTACTATGAGTAGCTCCTCAGTGTATGACTTAAGACTGGTGGGTAGATTATCGGTTCAGTGACTAAATGAAGGGACTGTCAATGATACATTGTGCGTTTTATTAAGCCTTGCTCCAGCTTTGTTCTCCTGCCCCATGTTCTGAATGATTTCGATGACTTGTAATCCCTGTTTACTGAAGGGAGCAGCAAGGCTTACGAGAGCACCACCCAGAGCTCGTCGGCAGGCTGCCGTAAGCGCGGGGAAATCCCTGTGGAGGAGGCTGCTGCGTGGGATGCTAATGCAGCGTTTAGCTGTGAATATCTGCTTGTTCTTTTGAGTTTATCTGCATCCTGCCTGCCGCTGGCTTTTCGGAGTCGTGTTTGTTTGCGTGCATTCTCTCAACTTTACACTGTTGTCTGGCTTCATAGGCTCGGAGTAATCGTTCGCACCGTAGAGGACCTGACCTCAATGGGCTTTTGTACTGATGCAGCAGCAAATGCAATCACAGGCTTTCGGCCAGTAATCACAAATCACACTGACCTGCCGACAGAGAGGGAGAGAGAGAGGCTTAGTTGTAATGTATGGTGTTTATACTGTATTAGTGTATGGTCCCTTCTTTTTTCTTCATCTTGGTGGTCTCTACTTTTTTTCGGTCACCTTGGTTTCCTTTTCCTTTTATCCGTCTATCTTTTTTCACTTTCTCCTTCCCCCTAATTTTTTAGTCCCTCCCTGTCTCCCTTCACCTTTATGTCTCTTTGTTTCTCTTTCATTTCATTTATTGCTCGTCTCCATCTACCTTCAGTCTCCTAGTGTCTCATTGTCTTTTTCTTCTCTTCCAGTGTCTTTCTTCTTCTTTTTCATTCATTCTCTCTTTCTCTCCATCACTTTTATTGCTTCCCTTTCAACCTCCCTTCTTTTTGTTTTATCCTATTTTTTTAGTCTTTCCATCTTTCACTTTTTCCCTTTACCTTTTCAGTCTATTACTTTTTTCATAATCTTTGTTTCTCTGTCCATCACTTTCATTTCATTTATTGCTCTTTCTGTCCTCCTACTTGTGCTTTTGCCTCTGTCTACCTTCAGTCTATGTTTCCTCTCCTTGTCTTCCTTCCTTTCTCTCTCTATCAATCACAATCCTTGTGTGATTCTGTCTTTATCTGTCTTTATCCATCTATGACTTCTTTTTATGTCCGGTTTTTCATCTTGCTCTCTTTATTTTTGTCTCTGTCTGTTCCTCTCTCTCTATCATCTTTTTAATGTTCTCTCTGTGCTGGTGTTTTTGTTTCTGCTGTGTAAGGTGCAGATTGAATGTGTGTTGGGTGGTGTGTTGTGTGACTGTCATGCTTTGGCCTTTCATGTGAGGGGGATGGATTTAGGGGTGCTTTTTGGGAAGTGTGCCACAGTCAGAGTGTTAAAAGCAGAATAATCCCTTTAAAACTAGGATTGGCTCAATGTTGGAGCATGGAATAATGCCATCTTTTAGTGTGTGTGTATATGTGTGTGTGCGTGCACCAGGGCTAGGACCATGGAGATAATCATCCAAATCAAATTCCCGCCCAACAGGATTAGCTCCCCTTCCCGCCATTGGATTACAGGATCCTCCAGTGCGGCGGTCCTGAAAGCCCCCCGTTACTATTCAGAGCTTTGATTACAGCACAACCCACCTCTTTTTTCCTGTCTCTCATACCGGTGTTGTATCCCATAACAGCATTGTACTGTTTTTTCCTTTCTGAGACAGACAGAATGATTTTAATCCTTCAGTGTATAGTGTCACACAGTTGCACCGCTGACGACATTGAAGCGCAGCGTCTCACCAGTGTGTTTTGGTACGTTCTAATGTGTTTTAACTGCTGATGAAACTACATATTAACTCTTCAGTGGGATTTTTTAAAAGTAGTTCTGTTTATTGCTGTGAGATTTTTGCTTGTGCACGAATATTTCACACTGAAGTTTGACAGTACATTACATTTTCACTCCAGTTACGCTGCCTGACCACAGTGCAGCTGTACATCCCATCGATGAGACAATGTTTGGAGTCATCCGACATGGTTATGTTTATTGTACAGAAGCACAAGCTTTGGTTGCTATGGTTACAGTGGCATAGTAATTATGAGGAAGATAATAAATAACTAAAACACCTGCTAGTTTGTGGGTGTGGCCGTTGTTGTATGTCAAGTGGCTCAGTAGTTGCACAAAGATTTATTTTACAGTGTTGCAAGGCTGCGTTTCTTCATTACGTGTAGTGCTCTTAAGTGTCCTGCGCAGCTCTCCTTGCATAAGTCGGTGTGTAAGCTGTTCAGACACAGCCTGAGTTCTGAGTTTAATGCGATTTTGTTATGGATCGACTGTCAAAGTGTAAATATAAAGTGTAAAGACAATGGCTGTAATATTGAATCTTCATTAACTTGATTTGTTACGTGCTGAAGGGTTAATGGCATTTCAAGATATCTTTACACTTGGCGTTATATATATGACGCATCAAGTGATGGACGGAATGCCTTGCAGGACACTCAAGAGCTCCACACACAACTAAGAAATAGACTCTCCATGTATTGAACAATGTTGTATAACAAATCTTTACATTTTGTGCAGCTGTTAAGTAAACAAAATGCATCACAAGTAACACCGGCAAAGCAATTTCTTTCCTTACATGCTTTTATAAAACGTCTTTGTCAGGTATTTATTATCCTCCTATAACTACCATGGCACTATAACCATAGCAGTTATTCTGTAGAACAAATCAAAATCCAACTAGTGACACCAACAACTTTCAAGCTGTCGTGCGGCGCAACTAGAACGAACAATTCACAAAACAGAGTAATGGACTGCCGAACCTCAGCATGGAATGCTTGCGCAGCAATGAATAAAAACCCTGGTCACTAAAGGATTAAGATTTTCAGATGTTCAGTTTTTCCTTTTTCATGTGTCTAAATGTCTAGTGACTATATTGCATTAGTTTGCTTTTGTGATTCAACATTTGTGCCATATTATACACTGGGGGCAATAACTGATCAACTTATAATAATAAAAATGGGCAGATTCTTCAAATCAATTTTATTTCTATAGGCCTGGATTGATTGTGGTGATGAGTCAGTCGTAAATGGGCACTAATGGTGCAATAATCAGGCGGTGAAGCGTTTTAACTCCCAGCGGAGCTGCTCTTCTCACTTAAACAGCCAGAAAGCTGCCAAAAGCCAGATGTGACCGTATTTGGTGTGGAGCACAGGAGCAGAGGTAAACACTGAGATTAAAGGGTTTCAACTGTTGAATCTTCCACCCTCCTCGTGTATGTGTGTGTGTGTGTGTGAGAGAGAGAGAGAGAGAGAGAGAATGAGCTCTGATGAATGATACTCACTGCCAGTCGCCAAAAGAATCACAATATTTCTTCAGATTAATCTCTTCTGTCTTTATGGTCGGCACTGCAGGGAACGCAGGCTTTTGTTTTTACCCCCCCAACGTTTTTAAATAGACTTTTTGGTTTAGAGGGAATTTTTTTTTTTTTTCTTCTGTTAAGAGATGAGGGTCGGGGGCTGGCGGTAAATTACTGGAATGATGAATCCCATTTAGCTGCTGAAGACTCTCAATTTGCCCACCAGCACATAAAGCTTTTTAATGCTTTAATTGCATCTCAAAGGAGCTGCGCAAAATAGCAAGAATCAAATTAGGGGATTGTCCTATATTTTGGAGCTTGTATTTGTGTATGTGTGTGTGAGCGCATGTGTGTGTGAGAGAGGGGGAGTATGTATTTGTGTGTGATATATGTGTATGTATGTGTTTTTGATAGGAAAAAGCTGAGCCAGTGTATTTTCTGCGAGTAGCCTGTGCTTGTGCTTCCATGTTTGTGAATTTTTTAGGTCTTCTAAATCACAGCCGGGAGATTTGACCTTCGTTTTTCTTTCACTGTAGTTTGCACGCCTGCCCTCTTCCTCAGCCTCTGCCTCACTTTTCTGCTGCCTGTTTTCTTGCCCGTTTCCTCGGTAGCACCCAGCCTTGACCTGCAACACACCCGAAGTCCATTTAGTGAAGAGAGCGGCTGCTGAAAGCTTGTGGGAACTCTCTGCCACACGATACTCTACCTGAGTATGAAAGTGTGAGAATTAGTCATTTCCATGTGCCTGCGTTCCTCTCAGGAAATGAACTCTCTCTCATGCCAAGGCTGTAACACAACAAGCCTCCGACCCTCACACAGGGGTCTCTGCTGTAGGAGAAGGAGTGCTGGGAGCTCACACTGCAGCCAGCATGTGTCAAACCTGACCGTGAAGGATGTGGTTATTTGAGTATATAATTATCACATTTTTACACACTCTTTGGACAGGATAGGTTTTCTGGGCATGTAGATGGGCGACAAAGTAAAAGAAAAAAAATGAATAAATGAGTGGAGAAGCAGAAATTGCAGATTCTTTCAGATAGTGGTACTGTAAGATACAATTAGGCAGTTCACATCCTACCGTGTGTCATGTGAAAGTGCTGAGTAGGCCCAGTTGACCTTGATTTTGGATCAAGATAATCAAGGGGAAAAGAGCTGTGACTTACAAAAGGGTTCATTATCTGGGGTGGTTGGAGCTTCAGTCACAAAAATGGCTGAACATGCTAATATTTCCCACAGATTTAGTTTCTGTTTGTGTTGGTAGCTGACCTGGGTGTGGATGGATAGTGCTGGTGAATGAGCAGTTTAGTAGCTGCAATGTAGTTAGGATTCGAACCCATGACCTATTGGTCCAGTGGCCCTGTCACTAGGCCACCACCACCACCACCACCCCTGTATATCACCATGTTTGAGCTTGAATGAGGGTTGTTGGGGCTTGTTTTTGGATGTAAAGGCATGTGTGTAGTAAGATCTTGCCTATCAGCCCTTATCCATTCAATTCAATTGTATTTATATAACACTTTCTACAACCGACGTTGTCACAAAGCCGCTTTACCGAACTTAGTCTGAGCCCCTAGTGTGTTCCCAGCTTTGGGAATAAAGTGCTGGTGGAACAAACTTCTCCTGACCATCAGTAACTGCTGAGACCCTTACTCAAATGGTGACCTCTTCACTGAGCACTGAAGAGAACATCTACATGTTCATTTCATAAACTAGCTTAACTAAATTGTGTGTGATCAGATAGGGCTCTGGTGGAGGAATAACTCAATTTCTGGTGGAATCTTAGTCCTCTAGCCACTTTTAAGGCTTATGATTTCTGGATAAGAGCATCTGCCATGTGCTGTAAATGTAAACTCAGCACTAAACCTGCTGGCAAGTTTTATCTCTCACACAATCACACTTGACTGTCAATTCGTTTTTCACCCAGAAACGGTAACATACAACCTCAAATTGGCTAACTGAGTTTGATAGCAGCTGGCTTTCCAACTAACAGAGTTAAAACAAGCGTTCATTGGCTGATTATTTTTCAAATATTAACAAACCCTTTCACTGATGGTTATACTGTGCATTAGTGATATGTAAGGAAAAGTGATGGAGAATGTCTAAGTAGGACGTGATCAGACTTTAGCAGCAATAACAGTCCATCCACAGTTACACAGAGAAGCATATTATAGTAAGACCATAAACCTCATTCTAAAGACACATCTCCATTTGAGAGAGTGGTGTAAAAACCACGGAAACTGCTCAACAGAGAAAAAGTGATTGTCAGATGAGTCATCCTTCACCATATTTTCCTCAAATTTGAACATTTCTGTCTTGGCTGGGATCATAATACCCCCATCCACAGGGCGCGAGGGGTGGCTGAATGGCTTGAGGAGTATAAAATTGGTGTAAATCATTTATAATGCCCTTCAGCTGGTGTTCTGTCCCATCGGTGCAGTTAAAGACTTATAGAATCTGTATCAAAGGTAGTGAGAAACGGGTACTGTTCAGGTAGATTTTACTTTGTCAAAGTACAAACATTGTATACGTGCCTGCAATGGTGCTTAATGATCCTTAAGGTACAATGTATTGACAGTGTATCCTGTCCGTGCATGACACTGGGAATAGACATATTTGTAGCTTTTCATTCCTAGACATTTTTTTAAGATGGGAAAAATAGTAGTGAAGTACTGAGGTGAAGGTACCTGCAACCGACCTGCAGTTGAGCGACATGGAAGCCATATGTTAAGATACTGCTTTTTTATTGCTAATAATTGTGGCGTTGGCTCTAATGCTCAAAAAACATTAACATATCGTCTAGACCAGTGGCCCCCAAACTTCCGTGGGTCATGTGGTACTGATCCGCGGGCTGCACAGAAAAATAAACTGTGGATGTTACCCGTGTTGTCGGCTCGTTATGAAAATGCTGCTAATAAAGCTGCGAGTACACATTGGATTTACGTTTATTATATTTTAAAGATACCCCATTATTATATTTTTAATTTTGTATGCGTATCATTTATTTGTATAAATACGTATAAGTATATTTATCTGCCACTCTTTAAAGGCCGGGCCGTGAAAATAGTTTCTGATATTAAACCAGTCCGTGATGAAATAAAGGTTGGGGACCACTGGTCTAGACTACCTAAAAATTAGCTTGAACATTTACCCCAGTTAAAAAAAAAACCTCACGTTTTTGAGTTTTATTAAAGTAGCTGCAGTATCCACCCTTATTACTTTTACATTTTCAAAACCAAAAATTAGAATTTGAAAATGAGTGCAGAAGTAGAGGCATGAAAATTAGGTGCTTTCACCAATTGCTTGTGCTGTAGGTGATGGTGCTCTGCATAGAGCGAGTGCTTAATGAGGGAAACCTCAGTCTGGGCCTGATTGCTGGTGTGCTTGAACTGCTTCTCATTATCTCCTTTAGCCTGATCTAGCCTGATGGTTCATTACTGGTAATGCTGAGGTGCTGTGCAGGAGAGCCGAGTGCAGTTTTCAGCGGTTGTCTTTTCTCTCACTTATCTGCATGCATCAGAATTAGCATAAAATTGTACACAAAGCGGCCTGTTCTCTTCATCGGGCCCATGACACATACATTTGAACCCACCCCAGTTGAATTATAGGCTGCTATATGTACAGGGCATCCTCGAATTACGACTCAGATCCGTTTCAGAACTTGAATTTTGGTGTAAGTTGAAACGCACCCTAGTCTAAGTCACTTACTGATTCTAACAGAGTTGTAAAATCACAACCTAGAACATAAAAACATAACTCAGCCACAGAAAAATGAAGACATGAATTTAAACCGCTGTAATCAGAATAAGGAGATGTATTTAAATATGTTGGTTTTGGGACATCGGAAAGACTGGCTGACTTTTTTAGCTTAGATTCCATATGTAGACTGTTTGAATGGGGGAAATACACTTACCATTTAAAACAAAATGTATTTTAAGTCTTTTTAAGCCCAGAAAAGTGATGATATGGGTCTTTTTAAAAAGCTGCTAAAAGCCACACTGTTCTCTTTCACTTTCTTTTAAACACACTTCTGTCACACTTTTATGTAGGTAAGAAAGTAAAGTATAGCCATATCATCACTTCTCTTAAAATGCTTCTTATTTTGATGTGCTTATTTACTTTATACTGTTTTTATGTTTTCTAATACTATTAAAATCTTTAATGTTGCGGAAGGCATCTCAGTATGGAGCAGTAAAATCGCCAATACTGATTTTTTTTTTGTCCATATTGTGCAGCTCTAAAACAAAGCAGCGTTTTATGAGGTTTGTGATGCATCTTTTTGCAGCTTTATGTGGGTTAGCCTAACACCTCCTGTCCTAAATACTAACCAGTAAACCATCATCTTTCTTTATGAAAGCAGGAAACCAGACCGACATTCTGAATTTCCTACAGATTTTTGCACTGGGAGCTGCATTTATCAGTTACAGCAAGAAATGGTCTTGCTTCTTGTCTAGCTGAGCAACCTTTCATTCCAGAGCCACACCAATGATGATCTCTCGCCGCTCTTCTGTTGGAATATTCAGAGTCCAGGGAAATAATAACCGCTGGTGCGTCCTCACCTCTAATACAAGAGGAGTTTAGGAACAACCCATTTTTGACCGGCAACTGACAGGGACTTTTAGTTTTCTGGGAAAATTGTGTTTCATATCTTGGAAAATGCATTCGCAGATGAATTTTGTGCTGCAGGCACTTGTTTGCCACTGGAGACTTCCCTCCTGATCCAGGTTTTGGAATGTAATAATTTTAAAAGCCCCACCGAATTTACAGAAATGTCCTGGAGTTGTTCTTGTTTTGGACGAGGAGCAGTTACCTGAAAGTGAAAAGTGAAAGTGATAAGGACACAGTGTGAACAGCACAGACTACTTCCTCTGCCTTTAACCCACTCACCAAATGAAGCAGTGAGCAGCCAGGAACACAGCGCCGGGGGGGGCAGTGTGTGGGGACGGTACCTTACTCAGGGGACCTCAGAGGTGCCTAGCGGTCTTGGGAATTAAATCCACTTTTTGATCACAGGGCGAATGCCCTAACCACTAGGCTACCAGTGCTTGTATGTGAGTGTGTATGCGTGTGTGTATGTGAGAGTGCGTGGCGTCCAGTGTGCAGTCTGACTGACTGTTAATGCTTTGATTACAGGCTTCATCACAGCAGCTCAAATTCACCACATCAGACTCCTGTGACCGCATTAAGGACGAGTTCCAGTTCCTCCAAGCACAATATCACAGGTACTCTCTCCTTTTCTCTCTTTCTGCCCTTCTGTCTTTTTTCTTTCTTTCTCTGTTTCTCTTCCTCTCCCCTCTCAAATTCAAATACAAAGCTTTTTGCATGACTGTTTCAAGAGCAGTGTCTTTAATGCTGATAAAGTAATTTAAAGATAAATTATGGTAAAATATAAACTAGCATATAACGTCGATAAAGTATGTGCTTGTATAATAAAAAAATATATATGTACTAGTGATAAGAGGTTTAAATTCTTATGTACATTGGACGGTTTGATAGTGGGGTGTTATATTATACTATGCTGTTACATGTCTGTCTGTCTCTCTCTCTCTCTCTCTCTCTCAAGTTAGTGTTTTTTAAATACAAGGGTCTCAATATTTCTAGCAAAACAGGTTTGGGTATCTTTACACTGTATATATACAGGACTAAGGTTTGTACACTGGATGTTGTGGTTCCTTCATATTTTTGTGACTTAAAAAAGTACCCAAAAAAAAGACCAGTGTTGAGATTTTTGCAGCTGTGTTTGTGTGTGGAGGCATGATGGGCCTTTTCCACTGTGCTGTAGGGATTCGTGACTAAAACAGTTGTCCAGGGTTATCAGAAGTGCATCATCAACAAATAAATTTGATTTTTGTTGTGTATATATATTTTGCATATATTTCCACATCTGTAAGACCATAAATGTAAAAACGATTATGGCGGAAACGCAGAATCAAGGTCTGGGAGCATTTTGTCTTATGTTTTGATGGAGGTACATCATTATCGTTGAAGCAATAATAACATCTTAAGTGTGGATTCGGAAGCAGCTAAATGCTTGGTAAATGGCAGAGTTCCCTCCATGCAAGTGTTCTGACAAACCGTCCTGTGTCTCCCTGAAGAGTCACAGTGCAGAGTTTTCTCAGAATGAGCAGAAGTTCCTCTTGCAAAAATCATAAAAGCTCTGTTACATTAGTAACACTCATCACTGGAATATTCTTAGCAGCTCTCATGCTCTCTCTTTGTCTCTTTCTTTCTCTCTCTCTCTCTTTCTCTCTCCTTCTTTCTCTCTCTCTATATCTATCCCTCTGCCTTTCTCATTCTCTCCCTCTGCCTTTCATCCTATCTCTCACTCGCTCTTCATTTTACCTGCATGTCTGTAGCCAAAACTACAGCTGACATCAAATGTGAGAGTAGCACAGAGCTAGCTGGATCCTAACATTAAACAGTGAATCATACAAAGGATGCAGGCAGAAAATTAACATTAATCTTAACAAGAAACACGTCCATACACAGAGCTTATCTAGAGGAAGAAACGTCATCAAACTGACATGTCAGCTCTGCAGGAAAAAACTCAATGTATTTTTTATTATATCATTATTGCTTATTACAGCAGCCCAGAATTATGGACAGCCTTGAAACAACGTAACAGATACATCCTCCCCACACTGGTACCAGCATCTCAGTTTATCATAACATATTTGCATTCATTTCTTTTTTTATGTTTTTCATTTTGTTTAAAACTTTAAAATAACAGGTTTGTTATTCCTCAAAGCTATTGTGGGGGCTACAAATGCTGCAAACTACATCAAGGCTGATTAATTTCTTATTGGTTGATTAATTCACATAAATAATCAACTGTCGAAATGTTAGTGTGTCGCTGTGTCAGCCCAGTGCAGTTGGGCGTGTGGTTGATGTTGCAGGTGTGTGAAAGAACAGCAGTAGGTTTTGCAGGCGCAGGCGGATGTGTGGTTGGATCAGGTGGGTGTGAGCATTAATAGTTAAACCCTTGGAGATCTGTATCTTTTTGATGCATGGTGGTGTTCTGTGTTCCAGACGTTCTGACAGTAGGATAACATATCGTTATAGTGCCCACTGCCTGAACACAGCAGTTGTTTGTGGAAGAAAATCTGTACTTTCTGGATTTTTTAGCCTGTGATTTGAGGTGCAAGGTGCTTTGGCTATTAGAGCGCATACTAGTGTCATGCTTTAATTCGTTTGAGACGGAGGAGATAACCCCCCTTTTAAAGAACATTAGAAGACATGAGAAGGGACCTCCTTTCTTCTGCCTTTTTTTTCCTCGCTCTCTTTTTAAGGCAACATGTCTGTGCATCAGCCTCCCTCCTCCTATTCCCATGACAACAAGCATGCTGGCGTTTAACCCCCCTTCCGCATGTGAGCCATTCAGAAGAATTGGGCCCCACATTTCCTGTGTCTATTCAGACCCTCGATCCGCCGTCATTGACTTCAATTGAGATTCCAGAGACAAGACACCCCCCACCCCCTTTCTCTATTTTTTTCTTTTTTATGCTGCGTTCAGCCTTTTAAAGGAAATGTACTGCGGGCGGTCTCCTGAGCCCAGCTGAGCTGTCGCCCCCCCCCCTGCAAATGCATAAATAGATCAGGGAATACATAAATCAAAATAAGGATGACAGCAGGAGCATTTGAGGGCGGAAAGCAATGGCAATAAAACGACATCAGTGCGGGTTATTTTTTGTCTTTTTTTTTTTTTTTTCCTTTTTTTTGACAGCATCCTAGGAGGCCTTGGCCAATCAGGGACTGGCACGGGCAATCACAGGTAGCCTGGCAGCAGGGAGGATGGTCGCTATGACAACCCCAATGTATGTTAAGATTTTTTGGAGGGAAGAGAAGGCTACTGCCTTTTTTGCCTAAGTGGAAGCACCATGCAGTGAAGAACAGGGTGAGAGCAAGATGGCTGGGAAAGAACATTTTTCAGGCTTGAATTTCAGCACTATCGGCCTCTTAGTGTTTTTTTCTCACACTATTATAGCCCTCATGTAATTTCATGTTTATTTGGCCCATAGGATGCACAGTAAAGCCTGAGTTACCTTTAATCAGGCCTCGCATCTGGATTCAGTTCAGTTGTACTGTAGCAACAACAGACGAAGATGGACAGCTGTTATTTGTTCTAGGAGATTTAAAAGAAAATGCCCTTAATTTCTACATGTGTATTTATCAGATTGTGTTTAATATTCAATGGTTTGTTGTAGAAAAGCAAATACAGCTACAGCAAATTTTATGTATTGTCCAAAACCATGATTTTTATTTGTAAAATGGTATATGTTTGCCTTTATTTTGCCTTTAAATAAGGTCTTGGCAGTTTTTTCGGAGCCATTTTATGTGGTAACTCTCTGTGATTAAGTGTTTAGAGGCATTCAGTTCTTCAGACGTCTGGTTCCATTCACCACCACTTTGTACGTTTGCCTGGAATGGCAAACCACTCTGAATGCCACTGTTCTTATTTATGCATAAATGTTGAAAAAATGTTAGAATTTCCTTTTGTCTAAATAAGGTTTTCTTAAACCTGCTCCCTGCATGGGTGTTTGACATTGGTGGGGACTTAACAGTGGTCTGCAGGTGCCTCCTGGAACCTGAGGATTCTTCCACTTCTGTCATCTGCAGCCTGTATTTATAGATATGGTCACCAACACTCTTATAAATAGGATTATATTAATAGAGGTTAAACAGAGACTTTAAAACTGTATTTTGGCCGCAGTGCAGTCGTTAACTACGTACAACCAGTTTCACAGTTTTCTGAGGTTCACAGTTCAAAGCTCTAAGCCTTTTTTTTGTCAGAATGAGCTGAAGCTCCTCTTGCAAAAAGCACTAAAGCTCTTACATTACTAACCTTTATCACTGGAATGATCTAATTTGTTCTCTCACTCTCCTTCCTCTCTTACTGTCTCCTCTCTGTCTCTCTCCCTCCTTTTCTCTTTGTCTTTCTCTGTCCCCTTCTGTCATTCTCTCTCATTCCTCTCCTACTTTCTCTCTGTCTCCTATTCTTTTTCTCTCTTATTTCCTCTCTCTCCTTTTGTAGTTATTCTGACATGCTTAAAGTGTTTTTATATTTCTCTGTGAAATACAAAATTGTATTTTTAGTGCCCGTTGTTGGGGATGCTGAAATTATGTACAGCTAGTCATATTTCTCTCTCCATTAAATTCTTGTGTGATTTATTCTTTGTGCCCTCTGCAGTCTGAAGCTAGAATGTGACAAACTGGCTAGTGAGAAGTCAGAGATGCAGCGTCATTATATCATGGTGAGTGCTGCTTATACACACACAGACACACACAAATGTTTTAAAAAAAAAAAAAAAAAAACAATTCTCAGATACCAATCGATACAAAAAAATAGTATCGAGTTTGATATCAATTAGCACTGGTATTGATACTTAAATGCCACTTTTGAATCTTCCAGTTCACGGAAATAGCCAGCAGACTACAACAATTTTCAACAGGCATTGCAGCAGGCAGCCCCTCCCCCCGACTACCTGGAGTACCCAATGGGTGTGTCCGAAATCGCGCACTTGCGTCAGTGCACTGAGATTTAGTGAGTAGTGCGCACTGAGCACTTCCTTCCGTAGTGCGCACTGCTGTGAGTAAGTGCTGTCCTAAACAGATCACTAACGTTTTGCACTTAGCAAAAGCGACGGAGTAATATTCTCCAGCCGCCAAAATATCGGCCAGTTTTATCGCAGTGTTCATCAGTACAATAATTTTATTAACGTTACTTACATTTATACGAACCAGATTCCTTCGTTTGGGCTTATATTTCACTGTTGGCCACCATTATCCAACTCGAAAACACGTTGAAAGTCCCGCCCCCTTCGCTACGTGGTCAAAATGGTGCCCGTTTAGTGCATAGTGTGCATCGTTCTGCATAGCTTAGTTTTCTGTGTTTTCTGTGTGAGCGCACTACGCCCTAAAAGTGCACGATTTCGGACACACTCAATGTTTACATGACCGCTGGCTTAGAGCTTTGGTTCTCTACAGAGGAAAAAAGTATTTTGCCCCGTAACTTGGCTGGGGAGCAACCTAGCGGCGCTAAATTTTACACTGACCCTCAGCTCCCCCGGACCTATCGAACGTGGCCGGTGGCGAAGCTTTCCTATCCACCGATCCGGCGCGTCGGGCCCAAGAGCATGGATTTCCAAGCTGCGTCGTTCCAAACTGGACTTGCTAGTAGATCTCCGTGAGACCTTTAGAGTGAGCCCTCGTTTGCTCCCCCTAGCCCATCGGGATCCGAAGTTATTAGTCCAAAACCTTGTGCGTTGTGCGCTGCTGAGTCGGAGTATTTTGCCCTGTAGCTTGGCCGGGGACAAAATTTTCCAGGGACCCTCAGCTTCCCCAGGACTATCGAACAGGGCCGATCTCCTACGCATAGAGCCGGCGTGACAGTCTCACGAGCGCAAATTATATATTGAAAAATTCCTGTGTTCATTTTTTCTCCCCCTTGTTGTATCGTAAATAGTATCAAGTATCGAGCACCGTCCTTTGTTTCAGTATTGTGACTCGCACGCACACACACACACACACACACACACACACACACACACACACACACACACACACACACACACACTCACACACACACAC
>JBBPDC010000038.1:10714340-10729336 GCA_037974485.1 Hemigrammopetersius urotaenia
TGTGTGTGTGTGTGTGTGTGTGTGTGTGTGTGTGTGTGTGTGTGTGTGTGTGTGTGTGTGTGTGTGTGTGCTGAAAAGAGACTGAGAAAAGAGTGTATGTATCTTTCATGCTGGGCCCATACTTTCTCTTGTTCTGATCTGTTTTCAGTTGTTGATACCACTGAACTTGTAGGATTTGTTTATATCACAGTTTCCATTCCTGCCGGGTTGCCAAACAGTTGATGAATCAATTACAGAGCAGTAAATCCTTCAGGAAGTCCAAACGGCTGTTTCTCCCTCCTTGCTGTCGGTTCAGTTCCTAGAAATTCACAAGCGTTTCTGATTGAAAACTGGTTTTTTTTTTTTGGTTTTTTTTTTTGCATCAGCTACGTCAAGCCATTCCTTCTGACCTGTGTGACGTCTCACAAGGCCGCGCCCTGTATCAGTGTGTGAGAGGCAGTAATGCACGAGCCCCTGCAGTACCAGCCGCCTGTGTTGTGTTTTATATGTGTTTGTGTTTGTGTCGTGTGAAAGAGCAGGGCAAACGGCATCAGGAGGAAAGGTAGTTATAATTAGTTGTACTGGTTGTTTGGGTGGGGGGTGTTATTTGAGGGGGGCGGAAGGGGCTACATTACATGCCCCAGGCCCAATTAGGGATGTCCTGATTGGGTTTGTTTTTTCCTTTGATCCTTATCCAAGTAATTTGATACAGAGTATCTGTGGACACTGAATACTGATGCCGTATTTGTATTTTAGTAGATAATACAGCCACACAGAGCACTTTGCTGGTGCATTAAAGTTGGTAATCCAAGTCAGTTTAAGTAAGATAAGTTACCCGACCTTTTGTATTTTAGGACCTTTTTTAAAATCATACAGTACTGTGGAAAAGTTTGAGCCACCGCTTATTTCTTCGTATTTTGTTTCCAAAGAGCCAGACTTCGTTGTATTTCAATGTAGTTTTGAGGAATGTAGTTTTGTTCAGTGACTGGTTTTCAGGGGAATGTTTTTTGTGTGAATCATTGAAACAGAACAAACATATCTAACTTAGGGCATGAACCAGGGATGAAAAAGGTGCTTATGATTCCAGATGATCAGGCGGTGATCAGTATACTGGTGGTGCTCAATGCTGAGTGGCTGGAACTCCTTTATCTAGACTACGTGTATCTTTAGGCACTTTGTAGCCTGTTTCGGGGAAAAAAATAGTTCACATTTCCTTCATTTGACCTGGCCAGTATGCCAAAGATAAGACAGTTTGGCAGGTACACAATAGTGTGATTTCAGAGCAAAATATGAAGAAATGAAGGGTGGCCCACAGTACTGTATGTATGGCAACATGCTATACACAAAGTTTTACCTGCACTGTGCATTCATTTTTCAGTTCAGTGGTGATCTGCTTTTATTTATGAAGGCTTAAAGAATAGAATTCTATTGGAAGTTCATTACTTACATTTGCAACCATCCGGAATGGGGAGCTCTCAATGTCATAAAAGGGCATAAAAGGGCAAAGTGTAAACACCACGTAAGCTTCAAGGTTTTTATTACCCCCTGTTGAGGGCTCTAGCTTATTTCAGTAAAACCTCTCCAGAGTAGTATTTTAGTGGTTAAAACAACTTTCTGGACCAAGAATGTCTGTGATCAAAGCTCACTGTGAGTGGATGCTAGAAGATGCAAGCATTTAAGCATTTATCTTATCAGTATATGACTTAGTGGTTTTACTGACTGTTACTGTACATTTTAGGAAATCTAAGAACTGGAATTATTTACCTTTGCAAATAAAAACTGCCTTGTTTTGTAGCTGGTGTATTCTATCATAGAACATTCCATGGAACAATTAAGTAACAGCAATGAAATCATTGAGTACAAGCTTACATGCATTTGTGAGATCCTGCTGGTGTGGGTTTTCTCTCTTTCAGTGACACACGAGTGATTCATGTTCTTGGTGATTTTAATCTAGTAATTGTGACGGCCATATCACCCACCCTCCTGCTGATCTCAGATCATTGGTGCCCTGCTGTGAGAGGTCAGTTTGTTGGGTTTGGGTGAAAGCCCAGCTGCTGCACAAAGCAAACCTGAGTCTGTGCATACCCTGAATGGTGAGAGGTGTTAGAAATACGATCCCACTCCTCCGGACTAGTACTGGAGATGTGTTTGACAAGCGGGATATACTGTACGCACCATTAACAAGAGTATAAGTAACCCTATATACTTAAGTAATGAGAGTCTAGCAGTGTGAACGTGTGTGTGTGTGTACGTGTGTTGGCATTCACTAAAGACACCTGGTCCAGAAGGGTCTTTCACAAAGCATGTTTACAGATTGGTTACTTGACACTCAAGAGTGCCTTCTAGGAACGTCTCTTATACTGGGCTATACAATATATTGTTTGTTAATTGGCCTCTGCAATACTGATACAGTCCTGTGTCCCATACGGTCTTAGGCACTTATGTTAACTTATGTTTAAAGCCATTTTTTTTACATGTGAAAAAAGTGTCTTTCTGCCAGCCGGCTCCCTGGCTCCAGCCCACGCCGGCTCTCTGGCTTTAGCCCACGTCGGCACTCCGGCTCTTGCCCAAGCCGTCTCTTGTCCACGCCGGCTTTAGCCCACGTCGGCACCCTGGCTCCTGCTCACACCAGCTCCCCGGCTCCTGCCCACGCCGGCTCCCCAGCTCCTGCCCACGCCGGCCCCCCGGCTCCTGCCCACGGCAGTTCCCCGGCTCCTGCCCACGCCGGCCCCCCGGCTCCTGCCCACGCCGGTTCCCCAGCTCCTGCCCACGTCGGCTCCCCGGCTCTAGCCCACGTTGGCTCCCCGGCTCCTGCCCATGCCGGCTTCTGCCCACACCGGCTCCCTGACTCCTGCCCATGCCGGCTCCTAGGGCTTGATTCAAAGCTGTAGCCCCGTTTTTGGTCCCGAAGCTGCAGCCCCTGTTTCTGTTCCTGAAGCTGCAGCCCCTGTTTCTGTTCCTGAAGCTGCAGCCCCTGTTCCTGATTCCGTGGGCCCAGCCCCTGTTTCTGTTTGGGGGCCGCTATTGTGCTTCCAAAGGGATCGATGAGTCGGACCCACAATATTTGCATTTTGCTCCCACCTACCCCAGGGTTGTGCCGTAGGGGGGTACTGTAACATTCCTGGTCGAAGGCCACTAGAGGCCGCCCTTTTTTGTGTTACAGAAGTGGACTTTTTGATGTTCTGTGTAGACCCAGTTTTAGTTAAGAGTTCATTAGTTGACTGGTATTATGTTTGAGTTTTAGTTTCTGTTGGTTTTTTGTTTTGGGTTTAGAGTATTTAGTTCAGTTTGAATGGGTCCTTTGTTGTCGGTCCACTGACTTTCTGCTTGTGTTTGAGTTTACTCCTGTCTCCAGTGTTTGTTTTTTTTTTTATTTACACCTTTATCCTGGCAGCTGGAGCGAGACCCTGGAGAGAATTTTTGCTTTCTGGACTTGAACTACCCACCTCTGGAAGACATTCAGGCTTTGTCTTCTTTAACACATTAAAGTCTGCCCCCAGAGTGGTTTTGTGTACATCCAAATGGATCAGATTGTGGAATTAGAGCTTTCTTTGTGATATGTTTTCTATCACTATTTAAAGGAAATTCCATGTTGGGTGTACTGTCATATTCTGATTTGTTTCTTTAGAGGAACAATGAAAAGGGACTTGAAGTTTATTAATTTTCATGTGTTTGCTTTTTTAAAGAGATAGTTTGTGAGAAAAGCATAAAAAGTTTTTTACAAGCTTAGAATAACTGTGAATATTGCTGAATGAAGGCTCAAATACCCATCCTCAAAATCACCCTTAAATTCTTGCTTCATAATGACACATAGTTTTGTCTGTTAAACCAAACCAGCTATAATTGATTTTTAAGTTACTACAACTTTTTAATAGAAAACTGAATACCATAGTTTATTTAGAATAAATAGATTATTGAAATTATTCAAGTTTTTACATATTAAAAATGTGTTATGAAAGACTCCATGACCGTGACCTTCTTGCTCAAATACAGCCTTTAAATGGCTTTTGAACATTTAGCAGACTCAGACTGCCAAACAATAGAAAAATGGAGATTTATGAATAAATCAACAAACAGCAAACAAACAAAAGCAAAGCGGAAAATTTAAGAGCTTCTACTAGAGAAAGGCTACAATGATAGAAGATTAAAGTTTATTTACTGTATTAATCATGCATATGGTCACCACTGTATGTTGGTGATGGAAGATGACTGCTTAAGTTTGAGGTTAGAGCTCTGAGCAGATCACACCAAGCTCATCTAGCCTCTTTATAGACCTTGGTTTGTGCACAGGGACACAGTCATTCTGGAACAGGAAAGGACTGCAAACTCTTGCGATCAAATTTTAAGCAAATACACTACAGGTCAGAAAAAAATTATATTTTTATTAGAAAACATTAAAAATAATTTAAGCAAATTTTACTGGCTGGTTTTTGAAGTGTAACAATATACACTGTAAGCTTATTTAATTGTGTCATCATAACATCTAGCCCTTGCCTTTTTCACAGCTGCACAGGTCTGTTGTGTCACTTCCAGCATTTTTTTTTAGAAATAACTTGTGTTCAAACCCTCCAGCACCTTTTCAACTCTGCAAACAGTTCTGTCTTGTTTACTTGGCACTCATTTTGAACTCACTGGACACTTGTTTGCCAGCTCGTCAGTGAATGTGACTAAAGACAGACTTGGTATGTCTCTTTAGAACCAATAGTTTGAGCCTTTGTGGGGAAATAATGTGTTACCACTTACAAAATGTATTGACATTATTGTAATTATCTCCAGTATGATTATGCACTGCATATTATTATGTATTATGCAGCATCTGGAACTGTGACTCTATCCATTGTATATTCATATCCACATTAATACTCCTCCCCATATATAGTTCATATATGTACAGCATGTAACACTTGCATTTTATTATTCAGAACTGCTACTACTGTGTCAGTACAATTGGTTGGTAATGCACCTGCACGTTATCCTTTATCGTCATACTGTTTAAAGGCAATGCTAAAAGCATTTCACTGTATGTCGTACCATGTATGACGGTCTATGTGACAAATAAAATCTTAATCTGATTTTGAATCTGAAAACCAGTCAGTTTTAAAAACATTATCACAATAACTACTGGCCTTTAGTGTAACTGAGTAATATTTTTTAATGCAATAGCACAGCCTTTCACTGGTACTAAGGCTCTAAGCCCAAACCTTGAAAAATAGTCCTAGCCCATTATCCCTCCTCTGCCAAACTTTACTTTTGGCACTCCTTTAGGTCTAACAGTACAGAAAATTTGCATACTGACATTCACATGTTCACCTTTCAAGAATCTTTTTAGGCTGAGAATGTCGTATTTGTATTTAACACTACTGATGCATAAAAATCCACCCGGTATAATTATAATGATATTGTGGATCACCAGACAAGTGTTAGATGTTTAACAAGTCATTAAGTAACAACAAATGGGATGAAACGAGTTCATTTAATGTCAAAGGGCAGTCTAAAATTTGACTCTGCATCACCAGTTAATATGATGTCAGACATGCACTGTTACAGGTTATTTCCATGTTACTAATGAAATTTTAATTTATAGTTTAAGAACAAACATCTGCAGTTTAAGAAATAAGTGGTAAAAATCGGTGGTGTGCAAAAACGTTTGACTGGGAGGGCAAGCGAAAATTAATGTCCACATACCTTTGGCCATATAGTGTAAGTTATTAATGACTCTGATAATTTATCAGGCTTCATAATTGTTATTGTTTGATATTGTATTTTGTATTTGAAGCTCTATCTCTTCTCTTGTTGAACGTGACTGTTGGTTTACGTCATCTGGCTCACGGAGAAATCTGAGCAATTCTCCCCCTGTGCCCAGTGAAAGTTTGTGAGAGTATGTTTCTTGTAAAGGTGTGTGTGTGTGTGTGTGTGTGTGTGTGTGTGTGTGTACACAGTCACGCAGAGCTACTCTGTACAGTGTGTGCGTTAGGGTGTGTGTGTGAATTGTGTGTCTGGGGAGTAGTTATCTGGACACTGGGCTGCATGAAATCTGATGAAAGAGAAGATGCAGGTGGGAGGCCATGGCTGATTGGCTTCCAGCTCAGTGGTTCAGGGACCACTGATCAGTGTGATTTGTATTTAGTGTTCTCCTCCAAGCGTGTTGATATGTACAGTGACTTCACGCAAGAAGCGGTTCAAGATAAATAAGATGTGGTGTAACTTCACAATTCTTAAAGGAAGCATATGCTAGCCTCCACCTTCCCAGCACTGGTAGCCTCTTGTAATTTGAGGGAGTCATACGTAATGAGTGGCATGGAGTGGGTAGAAAATTGGGGAAAATGGGAATAAAAGAAAAAAAATGTTGAGTGTTCCCACTTCAGCTTCTTCTATTGTATATATGCGTGGTTCTCAGTGTAGGTACTGAGAACCCTTATAGCGGGCCATGATGCACAGCCAGGAGGTCCCTAATTTTAAAAAAAAAAGGTCTCTGCACTAAATCCAATGAAATATTAACAATATCCTCAGGAAAAACATAATAGCATGCTTTGACATAGTTTATCACAATAACAGCATAATATGATCATATTGCCAACCCCTAAATATGGAATTATCTGCTTAGTCTAATTATGTATCCAACACAGATGGCTGCATATTTGTCTGATGTGCTTGATATTTGAGGAATTGGAGTGTGGGGGTCAGTGGAATGTTTTCACCCTGGAAAAGATCCATGAGTGTTTTTATCATCCCAAAAATAGACGTTTTGATGGACGCAGTTTTGGTGGAGGTCATCCTGCTATTACCAATGTCAGAACTCTGAGTGTCTGTTCACAGTTATTTATGTATGTCTAAGTGTGTGTGGCGTGAAAGAGACATTTTTTGTCACACTGATCAGGTGGCCAAGTAAAGCGTCTAAGCCAAATATCCGGCCTCAGCATTCACACATGCTCACTTAGTGAGGAGCTGCTCATTTTGGCTCCTATTCCTGTTCTCGCCTTTCTGTTCCTCTTGTGTTCCGACTTCAGCTTTGAATTTGCCCCAGATTTCATGCTGACCCTGCACTGCCTCGCCTTTGCTTTTTTAAACAACGTGTATTTGAATTGCAATCGTATATTTTATACTGAATGAAAATGTGTGTATTGCATTCAGCAAACATCAGAGCTGAGTATCACTTGAAGAATACAGGATAATTACTTTACTCTGCATGAATGTGTTACATTTTTGTTTGAAACATTTCCATATTTAGCTCTTATAAGCTGCTTAGTAAGAAACTTTACAATTCATAATTCATTTTTATGCTTTCTGCCAAGATGCACATCCTGCTTATTAGGTAAAGGAATACAAAGATGAATAGGGATATACACTGGGGTCCTAATGTGTGAGACCACATTGCAAATATGAGATTTTTTAATCAAACTCAGAAATAAAGTAAAGAGAGTGTTACAATTTTGAAAAAAAAAGCAATAAAAATAAGAAACTGTTTCTAGGTCATTATTAAAAGTAATAAACCATTTGGGAAAAATGACTATATTAAGGCCTTTGTACAAAATCATTTCCACAAAAATGTTTTCAGCTTTGCAGATGCTGTCATTAGAGAAAATAGGGAACATACAAACACATTAAAATTAACAAAAAAATGTCCACTTTCTTGCTTTTAAGTTATTTTGGAATACCTTTATATTAGTAGTATAATTTGAAATAAAATCCTTTAAATTTCATTGCAGATACAGAATAGAAATGGTTTTGCTGTTCATCTGAGATTTTGAACCCCACTGTATGTTCAAGTAATCATCTCTGTTCATCTTCATAACATTTTTGTGGTCGGAACTCCATGATGAGACCCTGAACGCAGTTCACGCTTTCGTCTGCCAGGGCCCTCTTCTTCAACCCACATAACGCCATCAGAGGAGCAAAAGGAATGAGCTGAGAATACTTTTGGAAAGGCACCAGGCTGTTTCTCCCAGCCAGTGCACACTTTCCAGTCCAGTAGTGGATGGTGGCTTTGGGTCGACCCCTTAAATTGAAGCACATTTGTTGTGAACTCTCAGTGACAGTTTTCGAACTCCTGCAGTCTTTAACACTCTGGAGTGTTAAATTAATGTTTGCTCTTAAAAGTCACAGTTAGCTCCAGTGATAACAAAAGCACACAGCAATTTATAATGGCTTTCTCACTCCGAGCCTCATTCAAATGAATGGAGAAATTCTGTTCATTACACAGACTATACTTTCAGCTGGGCCCGTCAAAGTTAACACATTTACTATGCATTAATGTGATAAATTATTACTGGCACTTATTTTTTCCATGCCGTTAACACATTTTGCTAAACTGATCCTCCTTAACCGTCTGTAGTAGTTTAGGCTGAAGCCCAGCCGCTCATACAGTCAAGTCACAGTGTTGTTGTTGTGACTGGTCTGTAGCCTTTGAACATGGGGGAAAAAAACATGATTTCAAGCTACTGCTGTGGTTGGTTTGTTTATTATAGAACTACCACTATCTTAACTGAGTCTGAATAAGTATTTGCAAGCAAAACATCCTTCTGATGCTGAAGTTACTCAGCAGACCCCACTGGACTGGACTTACGGATAAATCAACGGGCAAATAACTAACAAAAGCAAAAGCACAGTTGAAAGCTTCACTTGTATTAACAAAAGAAGCTGGAAACATCAACTGTATATATGAAATAAATTGAACAATTGAACAATTTCCTCCGGGAATAAATAAAGTTCTCTGATTCTGATTAAACACTTCCACCACTGGGTGGAATATACAGTCACTATCACTGTTTTTAATGCTGGTGTTTTTGATGCTGGTTTTGAAAACACATGCATTGCAAACCTTCCATTCATGCAATGAAAATAAGGTTATTGAATGACTGAAAACGAATATGTTCTGATGAAGCAATCCTTTTTATGCAATCATAAAGCTGTAACAACATGCACTGTAATCTTTAGGGTCAAATTTGAGCAAATAAGACAATGGAGCAATTAATCATAACTGATTAGTTACAATGAATTATTTTAATCTTTTGACAGGCCTGATTTCAACCCATGTCACACTTGTCTTTGTAAGATATTTGATATTTGATTTTAATTTCATGAATAGCGGTCATGCACAGTCTCATTTTGTGGAAAGAAAAAACAGACTTGTGTGTAGTTATGTAGTACAGTATGGACTTTTAAATATATTTATTTATTACATATCTAACTATGCAATATATATAGTTACAGAATTACAATTAAATTGTGGAGCATCAGCAAAGAGCAATAACTCTAGGCCATTTTTTCACCTTGTATTGAGATATGCATTGCTGAGCACTGCTCTGTAATGACCTGCAAATTCCCTGCAAATTCCCTGCTTATGGTTGAAATTGCTAAGTATTCACTAAGCTGATTGATTGAGAATGTATATTTGAATTGGTTCTTTTTTAATCCAGTAATGGATTCTAATCAGGGATTAATGACAGCCCTAAAATAGCACAGCAAACGGCTGTAATAACTCTTCTAGAGTTATTCTAAAGGTTAAGATGAGATTGCAGTACAGAAATGTAAGTGATCTGTTCGCAGTCTGGACCCTGCAGGGGGCCACAGGTACAGCCTAAGAAACTCCAGAGTTCAGTGACACCGTAGTTTGCTGGACGGTTGGATGAGGCAACATTATTTTGGCTTGGTTCTGATCAGGTTAGAGCTTTTCTCCAGTGGGCAACCAAGCAGAGGCAAGGAGACTGATCTGCCTTACAGGGATGAGAAAGGGTGAGAGAGTGGTGGAGGGTTCAAAGAGAGCGGAAACACACACGCGCACACATTCCCTATTGGCTTCTCCTGGGATCACAGCTATGCTTCCCTTCCCGCCACACTTTGGTGCCCCTCATCTCTTCATGTGCCGTTTTTTGCTAAATATTTCACCATCGGATGATTTTTTCATGTCTGCGGCGATCCCCGGCCTGTCTGGGAGGGTGCAGTGTTGAGTAAAAGCTGCTGCAAACCCTTCAGAAGTGCCTCTCTCTTAAATCTGCATCCCCTCCTCACCGCCCTGAAGGAGCTTCACCACTGTGGCCAGCTGAGCTTCTCACAGGTGGACAGTACAAGGGCTATGGGTATTATGAACAGAATTTGGGTAGCACTTTGTTTGGATTGACTTTTAGACTGCCATCAGATTTTAAATGTTGTTGAATTACAATCTTTCTCTCGTCTGACTTCAGCGGACCCACATGGGTGGACAATACTACAAAATGTCACAATATTTCGTTTTTTATATTAGAGTAGTTGGAACAGACAAAAAGTACCTACAGTGCCAAATTATAAAAAAAAACAATAGCACAATTTCACTTATATGTATTGTGAAGCTCATAATAGCTTACATTACAGATCTTTCCCCAAAAGCAGTGTGACAGTGATTGGCTAGTGTTCCTAAGCACGTGAATGCCAGGTACTCTATATGGACAAAAAGTATTGGGACACACCTGTTTTTGTAGGGTTTTGGCTAGGCCTCTTACTTCCGGTGAAGGGTCACCTTAATGTTTTAGTGTACCAAGACGTTTTGGACGCCATGCTTCCAACTTTGTGGACAGTTTGGGAAAAACCCTTTTTCTGTTCCAGCATGACTGTGTCCCAGTAAGCTCCATACAGACATGGCTGGATGAGCATTGAAGAACTTAACTGGCCCACACAGAGCCCTGACCTCCCATCCAGCACCTTTGTGATGATCTGGAACCGAGATTGAGAGCCAGGCCTTGTCATCCAACATCAGTGCCTGACCTCATAAATGCTCTACACAAATTCAGAAAAACTGCAAAATTGTATTGAAAGTCAAGAAGAGTGGAAGCTGTTATAGCTGCAAAGAGGAGCAACTCTATAATAAAGTCTATGTGTTTAAATGTGACGTCACCTGTTGGTTTAATTCACAATATTTTTGTCCATATAGTGTAATTAGCTTTCATAGCACTGTTTGCTAGTTTTCCAGGGAGTTCCGGTGGTGTGTATGTGTGCTGCAGATGAATTCCTGTCCACTCATCTTGGCAACACACCCAGGACGTTATAATTACATGAATACTTTGTCCCATTTTGCTCAAATAAAGGTTTTTTTTTCACATTGCAACTGGGAATGCGCATTTTTTTCAGCAGCAAACCATTTAGCTGGACTTAAAGGCCACTGCTACGAGCTTTTCCATTCATTTTCAAACCAGTGAACAGACTCCTCCACTTTGATGATGAGAAGGTGATGCACATCTGCGGTGTCTGTGTATTTCAGTCAGTCCAGTCTTATCATGCTCTAATGTCCATGTGTTTCATATCTGAGTGATCTGAGTGCATATGATAGTGACTCAAATTTGATTTGATCTGATTTCATCCACTTTCAACAATGTCTCTTTTCTTTCACTCTCTATCTCTCCATCTCTCTCTCTTCTTTCTTCGCCAATGTCTCTCTTTCCTTATGTTTCTCGTTCTGTCTCTGTCCCTACCCCTACTCATATCTCTCTCAGGTCTTTTTTTCTGATCTTTCTCTATTTGTCCCTTGTTTCTCCCTCTCTCTCTGTTTTGTCTTTTCTTATGGTCCGATTTCTCTTTCTCTGTGTCTGTCTGTCTCTCTCTCTCTCTCTTTCTCTCTCTCTTTCTCTTTCTACCTATTTTCTTTTGTCTCTCTCTCTCTTGCTCTCTCTTTCTCTCTCTCTAACTCCCTCTCTCTCCCTAAGTCCCTATGTCTCTTGTTCTATTATATTTTGTCTCTCTCTCTGTGTCTCTCTTGCTCCCTCTCTCTCCCTAGGCCCTCTATGTCTGTTATATTTGCTATCTCTCTCTCTCTCTCGCCCCCTCTTCCTCCTCCCTCTCAGTAGATAATCTCTGGTAATTCTCGGCTCACCCGCTCCTGCTTGTCTAAATTGTGATGACTGACTGCTCGCTGTTTGTGTCTTGCTGCCGCCTCACACACACACACACACACACACACACACATACACACTCCAGATTAACTGGATCAGTTTGGGGTTTCAAGACCCCCTCTGACGTTCTGACGTTCCATTTTTAAACAAGACATATTAAGGCTGCTATTGCCTGTGTGTGTGTGTGTGTGTGTGTGTGTGTGTGTGCAAGAGTGTGAATAGAAACACACATGTGAGTGTTTACGCAAGTGTGTTTTTATGCACACTGCCCCCCCCCTCGTCTCAAACACCATCTGCTGACCGTCAGGGCAGGCGGTTCATGGATTCATTTTACGACTTCACAACAGATTACTGTCTGACCGAGACCAGGAATAAAACGTAGGTGTATTTTTAGCAATATGTCCCTTACATACTAAGGACAGCAAACTCGCACCTGATAGGTCAGCATCTGACTTGTATTTGTGTAATGCAATATTGCTTTGGGTTATTTAACTGTTATTTGGCTTTTTAATTCCATGTAGTAGCGTTCTGTTAAGAGAGCTTCCTGAGACATTAAAGTCTTCAGAGGTTCCCATCACCACTACTGAAAACGATTCTGACTGAGTGAGTTTCTCGAAAATGGAGCACTTCACACCAGATCATCCTATTTCTGTATTTATGCAAATAAAATTTTCCCCTTTAGTGAAAGTCAGTGAAATCCCCTCTTGTTCGTACAGATACAAATGTATCGTTTGACAGAATATTGCTACTATATTACAATATAGCTGCTTTATTGTTGATAGTACTTTCTTGCAAGCTACGAGTGAGAAATTATTCTGGCTTTTATTATGGCCAGTAATAATTGTGACTTTTTAGGGTTTGGAGATTTGACAAAGAATGCATTTATCTTGAATTAAAGCAGCTTGACTGCTTGTTATCACATGAATAATTTTTAGGCATTTTTAGGCTGACCTGAGCGAATGATTTTCACGCTCTGGTGGTTTTTCCTGCCCTGTTCTGGTTGGTTTTCGTGTGGCGGCTCGCTGCGGTTGAGGCCAGTGATATGACTGATCCTACAGCCGCAATCCGCCTCTAACGTTGTGTAATAGTGTTTGGAAAGGGTATCTAGAGTGTTAGCCTGGGGTTATTACAGTGGGCAAATTGTGTGTGTGTCTGAGTGAATGAATGAAGGTCAGTGGGGATACGGTGCCAGCCCCCCTCGTTCCCCTCCTGCACCATGTGTACTGAAAGCATCTACCCAGTGCCGAGCCTGCAGCTTAATTACTGGAAAGCCCACAGAGTGGCTGACCTCCACCGTTAGCCTAATTGAAATTTAATTGAATTTCACTTGTCTAGACTAATTAAGCTCCTACTGAAACCGCCAATCTTTTAGCTGCCCCACACGGAACTTGCTGGACACTGCACTACAGTGGCTGGAAAAGAGGAGGGGGTGCCAGGGGGTAGTGGAGAAAGAGCAAAACGAGTGCAGACGGAAAGGAAGCCATTTTAGGAAACACTGGGACTAAATTAAGAAGGATGGGCTTTAAGTAGTGATTAGAGAAAATGAGGTAACAGTCTGATAACAATCTGATCAGGCCAGGATGTGTGTGTGTGTGTGTGTGTGTGTATATATATATATATATATACATACACACAGTATATATATACAGTAATCCCCCAGTTTTACGCGGTTCAGCTACCAAGCCCCCCACTATAACTCGGAAACTACAAAATATCCTCCACCATTTTTATATATAAATTTTTAGTATTATTAAGAAACATATAATTTACTCATTTTGTAACAAATATGAACATAAATTCAGCTACATTTCCATATAAAATATAACTATAAATATAGAAAGTGTGTCTTGAAATGGTAAAATGAATGGGAGGTTTAAAAGGAGAGAGAGAGATAGAGAGAGAGAGCAGTCACACACACACTTTTACACAGACACACACACGCACACACACACTCACTCTCTCTTTGGTACTGACCACTGCATACTAAGAACACCCATTTCCTGTTTCAGTATCTATACATATTCATATATGGTGTCTTAAGTTTGTGTTTTATGTATCAGAAAGAAACAGATGAAAGAAACAGTTGTCCCTGTGCCTTTAAGACTGATATGTAAATGACTCCCTTCTGATCAGATGATGCCTTCGTAAATGAAATGAAGCACACCATGTTAAAAAAGCAATCTGGGCTGAAATGTGGGCCAAGCTGTTCAAAATTTTTAGGCTGAAATCCTCAGGGATTTTGGAAAAAATTGTCTTCAGAAGTGCTTTTTGGATGTGAGGGTCCGGTGGATGGCTGTGGTGGACCATTTTCTTCCAGACAAAAAAACAAAACAGTTTTCTCAACATCGTCTGTCCAGTATCTCTGCTACAGAACACACCCATCACTTCAGTGTGTATGGGCAGCTGAACTACTGTAGACAGAGTAGATGATCATGTGTGCTGTGGCTGTGACTTCACTACCATTCAAAAAGGGGTGTTTTTGCAGTTTCTGCACATGAGCTGTGTGGACTGGGGAGTGAACAGTTGGTCATCAAACTGCCTAATATGTGTGTGGAATCAGGAGCTGAAGTATAGTTTCTTTACACTATCTGTGAAGGTGTGACTGATGGCCAACACTCTCATCCAGAGCAACTTACAGCCATTAGTTACAGGGACAGTCCCTCTGGAGACACTGAGGGTTAAGTGTCAAGGACACAATGGTAGAAAGTGGGGGTTCAAACCTGCAACCTTGTGGTTATCGAGGTTATACTCAGGCAAGTGTTTTACCCACTAGGCTCCTACCACCCTGTGCGCTGTTTAGTAGACACTTTTATACAAAGCTACTTCCATTCCCTAACTACAGGGGGCAGTCTCCCTGGAGCAGTGTGGGGTTAATGGTCTTGCTCAGGAACCCAGTGGTGGTTTGCCTAAGGTAGGATTCGAACCCATGACCTCTTAGTCCAGAGCCAAGTATCCTACCCACTAGGTGTATCGCCTGAATGTATTCCTGGGAGTTGCATATACAGTGGAAAATCAAATCGTGTGATATGATGATATATATTAAATACATATATTATATAAGTATATTATAGGTGTGTATATTAAATAATCTGTCAAACAAAACAAGACTTATCAGGACACATCTGGACAGGCTATTTCATTAAAAAAATATATATATAC
>JBBPDC010000038.1:10739363-10751300 GCA_037974485.1 Hemigrammopetersius urotaenia
ATCTACACACCTTCACACACACCATCATACATCTACACACCTTCACACACACCATCATACATCTACACACCTTCACATACACCATCATACACACCTTCACACACACCATCATACATCTACACACCTTCACACACACATCACACATCTACACACCTTCACATACACCACTGTACATCTACACACCTTCACACACACCATCATATATCTGCACACCTTCACACACACCATCATACATCTGCACACATCGTACCCAGGTTTTTTAGATCCATGTTGCACAGTGTGATTTGTAATGATATAAGCCTGCAGACTTTTGTAAAAGGCAGTGCAGTAGTTTGGTCCCTGGTAACATTTCTCCACCACCCAATATGTTTGCACTCAACATTTTTTTCGCCATGCTTCACTTGGTGAATGGGTTAAATACAGAGAAAGAATTTCACATTTCACACTGTGTGCTGTGCTGTGGTGTGTTCACCTGTGACTATACTTTAGAAGCTATTAGATCTGACAGTTTCCTTGATAAATACATCTGCACTCACACACAGGCTAAGGAATAAATTCAATTCTAATAATCAACCAGAGGTTGTTCAAATAAAGCTGAATGCAGTGTTCCACACACAGCTGACCGATTCCCTGTTTAAAAAAAACCAGACATGTTACCCGGATTAAATATTTTCTTCAATCACGACACAAACAAAGTCATGAGAGTGTGTCTGGAAAAGCATGTGCAGAACTATTTCCTGGATATAGAATTGATAATCACATGTAATAATCACTGTGGATCATCTCCTACTTTGTGAAGCAGTCCGAGGTTTATTTTTATCTCTGGTTTATTTTTAGTTTTAACTGAAAAAAATCTTGCTACTGAATTTAAGTGTTAAAAGTTTGACTATTGAACCGTTTGCCACATTGCAGTGTTGAAAAACGTTCAATTCTGTGATGCTGTGCAGCCAGGACAGGCAGCATGAAGGGCTTGAATGTGCATTAAAACGTCATTGACGGATTCGACTGTGGTGGATCCATTCCCCCTGCATAGAATTTGATTTCCCGAAGGGGCTTGAAATTGCTTTGAATGGGTGGTCAGACCCCCATTTTATAGAATTAGTGCTATATATTAGTGATAGTCCTGAGCATGGCAGTATTATCTTGGACCAAGGGAGGATCAGACAATGCCGACAAAAAAGAAGGAACTGTGAAGGAGACCTTATACTGTTTTTATTAGTATTGGCTCAGTGAAATGCCTGCACAAATCCGATTGGACAAATCAATGTGTCTGAATGTGCAGGGACGATCAAAGTCGAGCCCTGTAGAGTGCTCACACACACACACACACACACACACACACATACAAATACACACAAATAAACACAAATACACAGCGAGTGATGAGTGTCCAGCATCGCAGCAGGGTGTTTGCACAAGAGCCGGACAGCAAACAGCTGCTGAGTTGAACCAGGGGACACTGAACACACACACCCGCGCACACACACACACACTCACAGCCCCTCATTAGACTGGGAAGACCCCATACACATACACACACGAGCGTGCACATGTACGCACGCACTGCGTCGTCGGCAGGAGGACAGGCTTAGCCCATTCTCAGCCGTGCCGAATCCCGCTACATCCGCCACATGCCGTGTGCAATCTGCTCCAGACCCGCAACACACACACGCACAAACACACACACACTCAGTAGAGAATGAGAATGCAGCGACACGCAAGGGAGATTATATAACTGTGAGCAGTAGTGGGGGAGCAGTGGCATATTAAGTCATTACGAGCCCCCAAAAAACATCCAGTGCCGCAGCCAGTGGTCCCCTGCAGAAACACCCAGTCACAGTACGCTCATCTCTACCTGCTTCTACTTTACTTTACCAAAAAAGGTGGACAGTAGATCACTTTTTTTTAGCTAAGGTTTTAGCTGCGGTTTGTTTGGTCAGACTCTGAAGAAGAGTGTGACAGCAGGTCTGCACCACATCCCAAACCTATTAATGCCTCTAAGCCAGCTTTTCAGTCAACAGAGACTAAACTAGAAATCAACAAAGTAACAATTCAGTAACCAAGATGGGCTTTAAAATACTTAACAGACTGGCAGGCACAAAACCACTTTCAGGTTAATCTGAGAAATACTGAAAAAGCTGAACTAAACCTGATATTGACCCACTTTTTACAGTTTTATCTATAATGGGAAGGTGCTTTTTCCTTGTGGCTGAAAGGTATTAAAGCTTGCTGGATACAATGTTCAGGGCATCTTTGTCTCACCTTTTCCCTTTATTTTTCACAACTGTTGTATAAAAGCAATAGAACGCTTAGGGTTGTGTTATCCTGGGATGTTTTGAAAATGTGCTTTCTTTCTTCCTACATTGGTGCTACAGCCTTTAGAGTTTGATTTTCTAGCTCAAAGAGTAGAAAAACCTGATGTTTTATGAAGGTGGGAGGAAAACCGCAGCTGCTTTGAGGTGAATTTTTGGGAGGAGGCTGTTTTAGATGTGTTTTTTAGCTGGTGAACAGAAGAAAGCCAGATAGCATTGCAACTGTCTAACTGTGGTATCTGTCGTCAAATCAGGACTATAACGGAGAAAATAGATTATACGACAGAAGGGACCTGTCAGATCAGGAAGGACAACAATCTAAAAATGACGTTTGGGAAGTTAGCTGCCTGGCTATCTAGATACCTTACCTTTGTTGGGCTTCTTTTCTATGTCAGGAAGTTTAAAATACCTGGTGTCCATTTTGGGTGGAATAAAAATAGAATTACTGCTCTCCTTTCTATTTTGATAGATGATCAAAATAAGAGTAATTCTGTGTTGGTTGTATTTATTGGCCTATGGCAGTAACTGGGCTAGCAGTGACTAGGAGGGATTCTCACTGAACATATGATGTACAGGGCAGTTGGTGGTCTAGTGGTTAGGGAGCTGCCCCTGTGATCAGAAGGGTATGGGTTTGAATCCAAGGACTGCTGGTGGCACCACTGAGGTACCCTTGATCAAGGTACCACACTCTTCTTCCTGGGAGCCCAGCCCTGGGGTCCAGATTCCAGAGTGTCCGTGTTGGGGTCTGTGCCGGGGTCTGAGGGTGTGGGGTGTCCGCGCCGGGGTCTTTGTCTCCGCTGGGTTTGTGGGGCGGGGGGGTCCAGGGTCCAGAGTCCGTGCTGGGATCTGTGCCGGGGTCTGAGGGTGTGGGGTGTCCGTTCCGGGTTGCAGGCGTTATGCGCGCTGTATGCAGTCACAAATTAGGTACACATTTGTGCTGTGAAGACCGAAAACTGGTTTTATTTAGCTTATTTAGTAATATTAATGTAAAAAAAACAGTTACTGCTCATCTTAACAGTGTTTAATATTATTTTCGCTGGTGCCTAAGATTACACAATATTGTATGTTTGGAGGGTTCAAGGCATCTCAGCCAACAATATATTTGGGTCTATCACTAAAATAAAAGAATGTATATATAAAATATCAGATATTGATGTGAAGCAAAAAGCTGAATTAATCTAATAAACTATTTGAATCTAATAATCTAATGTGAAGTGCAAGAGCACTCAATAGGCATGAGATGCACTTACTGTTTATTCTGTTTGAAAATTCAGTACTGTAATATTAGACAGTCTCTTGGTTATTGTTCAGTAAGGGGTGCCAGCAACTCCATCAAAACCTAATATTTTCATGATATTCTGCCCTTTCATCGAAGGACAATACTAGCTCAGCAACACAAATGCAAAGTTTCCCAAGTTTTCTTCAGATTTTCTGTTTTCATCCGTTCTCTTTGCATTTTCACAGCTGATCTGAGTGGCAGCTCCACCAGTTTTCTGTGACTGTCCTTTCAGCTTTAAAAACTGCAGAAATGCACGCCACTTTTCTGAAGTTCTTTGAATTTTTTAGTAGCTGTTTTCCCTGACTTTCCAATTGTACAGCAGGCTAAACAAAAGACCTGATCAGCTGCGGGGCTGTTTTCAAGACAGTCATGCATTTGATGCAATTCTTTCCTTAACTTTCAACCATCCGTTACAAGAAATGATATATTGGTTAGTACGGCCCACTCTCTATAAAGTCCACACCATTTTTAATGCCAAGAATTGAGTCTTGTTCTGGTGGCTGCAGTACAAAGGTTGAAATGTGGCTAAACGTCTTTAAAAGGCTGGTTTTCTGAGGTTGAGACGGGAGCAGAAAGGCTTGTAAGGCGATAATTGGTGCTTCCTGCTCCGGGTCGGGTACTTGCAGATAGTTGCTGAAGCGGATTCCAGAACGTTAGAATCTAACGTTCTGGAATTTTATGGACGGGTATGCGGGCGGGTCAATCATTACATACCGGCGGGTAGCAGATCAACAGTATTGTAGCCTGCAAAAGTAACATATAAGTGAAAATATCAAGTATTTGACTATCATGTACACACCGTCATTATTACAGTGTGTTCACTGCTCGTGTAATTTATCATGGGTGAGGGCGGGTAACGGCCGGAATGTTAACGGGCCTGGGCGGGTGCGGATTTAATTATGATATTATCACGGGTGAATGGGTGGGTGTGGTTCTGTACTGTGCGTTCAGGTGCAGGTCTCCAAAAGTGGACCCATGCAGGACTCCATGGCACTTGTGGCGTTTTCATTGGTATCGTCAGTTTTTAGCTATTTAAGGATGTAGTGTTTGGTTGTTTAAGCATTTCTTAGCATTGATCAATACATCTCTACTATATGACTAATATTTGTTGATTGTTTTCACTGCTTGGCTGCCCCTTAGTGTCATGGAGATCAGTCTGTGTACACTGCAAATAGTGTCGGTGAAGAGGGTTTAATCTGAGACCGGCTGTTGTTTTGCATCTCTTGACTTGTACAAAATTAACCTCCTGTTTACCTGTTTGCTTGTTTACCTGAGTCTTTCTGGCTGCAGGCTACAGGTTGAGCTCTCGCTCTCAATGATTTATATAGACATGGCAATCAACTGTTCATCTTGTTTTGCCATCAATAGAACACAGTATGAGTAATTATGATGAAACTGTTTATCATTCACAGATGTGCGCAGACGCCTACACCAAACTAAACAATGACAATTAATTTAAGTGTTTGTTAATTCAGTGACATATTGCTGCATTCAGAAGTGTAAATTGGTTTCAGTGTTGTTTACCGCGCTGCACTGGCTTTACTCTGCTGCATTCTATTGAATTTCACATGAGAAAAGAAAAGCTTAGTCTAAACATGTAACTCATTCAGCCCCTCAGTCAGAATACTGGCCCTGACCGAATAGGGGGGTTTAATAGTCTTACCAATTTGCCATAGCATTATTAAAACATATGCATGAATAAATGTAAAACTGGCTAAAATCCAGCAACCAGTCAGCATCCTCTACACAAAAGCTGTTTTTTTTATTTTGTCCTAAAATAAAACGAATTTTGCTGGTAGGTTTTAACTGCTTTTTTCATGTACTTTCTGCTTTAAAAAAAAAAAAAAAACAGTTAAATTTACCCTTATTCAATAAGTTAACAATTGTTGGCACCCTCTGTCTTTTTTTGGTATATGAGAGGAATAATGGTATTTAGTGTCTTTTACTTGAGGACATATCTTCAGAAAAATCAAAGAAAAGTGTAAAGCGATATTTCTTCAGCTTTGTCCCTGATACTGCCATTGCCAAATAGCAGTCCCTGTGATCGTTTTTTTGGCACAGTTCAAATGCTGATGTGACTTGAAATAATATCATATCTATTATAATATCTCATTATAATTCATATACATTAAATTTGCTTCGACAAACATATATGCATTTGTGAGATCCTACTGGTTTGGGTTTCCTCCCTTTTTCAGTGGTGCAAAAGTGATTAGCCCTTTTGGGGAAGATTCTACATGTGCTTTAGCCTCTTCAAGACATTATTTCACAGAATTTAAAACATGTAAACAGTACTTGAATATAGGTTTAGGCTCCTCTGCCCTCCTTTGCAGGAGGGTTGACAGCACCTCAGCCTTCATGCACATCCAGTCAGCTTCTAATGATGTTGAATGGAGGATGCAGGCCCAGGGAAGGCTGGTGTGCTGATTTGATTTAGAAGTGAGTGATTCAGTACGTTGCTGTGGGAGCTCTGACTGATGGGCCTGTCCTTACTGAAGGCTGCTGAACAGGGCCGAGCCATTAAGGAGTGTGTTTAAGGCGTGCCGCTCTACTAGCAGTGCACCTGAGGTCGAATTGCTCAGCACTTTTACTGTCTTAGCACACACGCAGCAGGTGATACATAAGTTAAAACGCACATAGAATACTGAGCTCACTGAGTCCCTGCTTTTTGATTGGTCAAAAAATGTTGTCATGACAACAGACGGACTTGGAAATAGGCCTTCGTTTTTTACTTTCTATACAAAAAACCCCAAAAACAACAATAGAGATAGACATTAACAACTGGGAAATAGACAAAGTACAAGCCCTATTGTCTATTTGGGCTGAAGGTAAATTACAGTGGGAGTTTATCTAACGCTGTGAGAAATGCACATTACCAGGATATCACTAACATAAATTGGCCATAAACTGTGGGGAAAAAACTGCACTGACAGTGCGGAAGAAACACTGTTACAATGGAAAATCAAAGTGTGCTACAATTTCCGAGCCGTCGCAGCATGGTTTAGGTACAGTAGGGTTGCTGTAAAACTATGGAACATTACCGTTACAGTACAGTGCTTTTGCAGTTTTGTGGTCATCTTTGAATGACCTTTTCCAACATCAAACAGGCTGTTTTATTGCTCTGCCTTTAAGATGTATGTATGTAATCTCCCTCTTATGTCCCATTCAAAACAGAATATAATGAACCAATAGTTAATTTCAGTGTGAAATCTTAAGTTCAGATTTATTTATAGGCAAGTTTTTTTCGTAATATTGACACCTTTATTATGAGATATGAGATAAAGGATGAAAAGAAATAGTCAGTTTAAAGGGATGAATGGAGCGATCGGTCACTCCTGAACTGTCTGTATGTTCCAGCTGTTATGAACGCTTTCAGTTGGCTCCATTATTGGGTTTTAGAAATGAAGCTGAATTGATTTTGTTAGAATTTTTTCACTTTGTTGTTGTTTGCCAGAATCTTCATTTTTCACCCTCCCCTTTTTCCATTGTCAATACAGATCCGTTCGACTCGCTCCTGGCTCAGAAAGGTCACTGAGGTGGAAATTTCCACAGGAGAGGGAGAGAGAGAGAGAGAGAGAGAGAGAGAGAGAGAGAGAGAGAGAGTAATAGAGAAAAGCGAGGGGTTTAAGACCTACATCATGTGAGAGAAATGGAGTTTATATAATGACAGAGGAGAAAGAGAGATGGAGGGAAAGGAAGAGGGATCAGAGAAACTGTGACAGATAAGGAGAGGGAGAGAGGGAGAGAGAGAAATGATCAAGTGGGTGAAAGGGAAGAAAAAGAGCATTGTTGAATTGAATCACACAGGGAAAGACTGGGGAGAGGGAGTGAGTGTGGGTGTGATAGAGAACGAGAGAGAGAGGAAGAAAGGGAAAGAGAAAAGAGAGAGAGCAGTTGAGTCAGATTTCATCTTCATCACTCACACTGTGCTGCTCGTCTGCATGCTGAGACTGAGTGTGTCACAAAGACTGATTCTCAATACACACACACACACACAGTTGCTTATTCCGCCTCTTTCTGTTTTTTTTTTTATGTAGGCGATTATGCTGCATCACCTTCACAGACACCACACAGTCTTTCTGTAGACGTATCTTTCTCTTTAGTTCTCTCTCTCTCTCTCACCACCTCTCTCTTTTCTCTTTCCTCTTTCCCTCTCTTCCTCTCTCTCTCTTTCTCTATCACACCCACACTCACTCACTCTCTCTCTCTCTCTGCCTCCTGCTCCCTCTCCCACTCTCCTTCCCTTTCACTATCTCTCTCTCACTGTCTTTCTCTCACACCACCTATCTCTGCCTCTCTCTCTCTGTCTCTCTTTCTCTCTACCCCATCTCTCTTTTTAATCTTCCTCTCTGCCTCCCTCACCCTCTCTCTCTTTCTCTTTCTCTCTCGCCACCTCTCTCCAGCCCCCCAGTTGCTTGCTCTCTCTCCATCTCTCCCTCTCTCGCTCTCCCTCTCTTCCTTCCTCCCTCTCTCCCTCTCTCTCTCTCCCTCTCTGTCTCTCTCGCTCTCCCTCTCTTCCTCTCTCTCTCTCCCTCTCTCTCTCTCTCTCTCTCTCCCGCTCTTCCTCTCTCTCTCTCCCTCTCTCTCTCTCTCTCTCTCTCTCCCTGCTTATAGAGAGTCATTTGTCCTTGTCGAGCTGGAGAGGTTTTATTTTGATTGATGATTTATTCATTCATATTTAATTAATTGTGCTATTGATTGAAGACCCTGCTCTCTCTCTCTCTGTTTCCACAGTACTATGAGATGTCCTACGGACTCAACATTGAGATGCATAAACAGGTAAGACTCCCGTGTGTGTTTGTGGACAGTAGAGGACAGAGCACACACACACACACACACACACACACACACACATGCCAGTAGTGAGCATAATTATTTAGTCAGGAGACACAGCTTCGAGACACCACTATGGTCACGAGAACAAACGCCAAGCAGCTTGTTATTTATGTATAAGGCTGTGGCTTCTTACTTGTACTCAGAGCCCCAATTTTTTTCCACAACTTTTAATTGTTCATTATATCACAAACTGAACTCTCTACCTCACTGCAATTCCCTGGCTCTCTCCCTCACTGTGTCTATTCTGTCTCTCTCTACATCACAGTTTCTCACCTGCCTCTCTACCTCACTGTGTCTATTCTCTATCTACCTCACTATACCTCACCTCCCTCTCTACCTCACTGTATGTCAGTACCACACTGGATCTCACTTGAATTACAGTACTGTGCAAAAGTCTCTGCAAATTGTTTTAAGACATTTTTCTCAGCATGTGATAATGTGGCTTTCTGCTAGCAAAGTTAACATTAGAAGAAATGTCAACAAACAAGAAAGCAGTAAAAAAAAGTATGAAGATTTGTTTTGTTTGTAAAAGTAGTTTATTTTTGAGCTGGTGAGGAGAACACAGGTTCGGTTCCAGATTCCTCCTCGGTTCCTCCAGCTGTTGTTTGGATTTTTGAAACAGCAGCTCCTGATTTAATTTAATGAAGGACTGATTGAGTAAAACAAGGTTTCTGATGGAAACTACAAGTAATACTTCCACAAGAAACACATGATATACTATTTAATGTATGATGTTATTTATATGTATTCCTTTTACTTTTATTTAGTACTTTTATTTAAATACTGCTCATTTTTTAAATACTGATTTTGTAGGTAACATTTGCACAAACTGTGCTTTACAATACAAATTATATTCTGTTGGACTTGCACTGTTTGGGTGTTTATTCTTGTAATGTTTATTTGAATATATGTTATGATATATTTGTTGTGCTTCGCTTTAGCCTTTAATATGCTCTTTAATTTATTGTAGTCATGTAATCTTCGCACAGTATCGAGGACATTTCAGGGGCACATTTCACTACTTGTATCACTGTGTAAGTGACAAAGAATCTTGAATCTGGAATAACACGATTGCTTACCTTGCATTTAAAGCGTCTGCTGGAGGAACTGACAGCACGCTGCAGGCCTACTGGCTAATTAACGATCGGCCTGCCTTTCACAGCAGCATCAGCAGCAGCCCTAGATGTCTAGTTAAACTCTCTCCTGTTTCCCAACGCAGTGCACTTTGTGCACTACAGCTCCCGGTTAACCAGAGAGGCTAAGCCACAGCAACAGCAAATATCTGCATGGCCTCGAAATGATTACAAATTATATTTTAATAATAAGCTGAATTAAACTATGACCCAGCAAACATTTTCACTGGCAATGGAATGAAGTACACATCAATTTGTTTCTTTTGTGCGCTCATAAATCTAACACACACTCTCACTCTTTTTCTTTTGCTTTCATATAGTCAAACAAAGCATTTTGCGTGTGTTTAAACCGATAAACACACATTTCCTCCTGTTTCAGCTCTTTGGCAGCAGTGAGAGTGTGTTTGTGTGTGTGTGTGTGTGTGTGTGTGTGTGTGAGTGACACTTTGTCGAATTCTCCACTTGACTGATGTCTTACTCAAGGTGACTCAAAGCTTCTCTAATGAATTACATGCTTGCAGCAGACCGTCCTGCTGGTGATGATCATGGATCGGAAGGGTTTAGTGTTTTCACTGCACCGCTGGATGACCTTGTTTGTCTGTTGTATGAGTGAGTGAGAATGTGTGCTGACTGTAATTTGCTTAATGTGCATTACTCTGCGCTGTGATGAGAGAACATATATGACAGAGATTTTGGTTGAATTTGTAATTGAGTTTAGTTTGATTGAGTTGATCTGGGTTGGGTCGAGAACTGGCCACTATGACAATTTTAATCATAATCACGTCAAAATATTCCTTTTAATAAATAAGCTGAATTGAGTTCAACTAAACTGAATTGTGTTGAGTTTAATTAAATTTCGCTGATATTAACTGAGCTGAGTTTAACTAAACTTCGCTCATATTAGATGAGTTGAGTTTAACTTAATTTAGCAGATCTGAGCTGATTTTAACAAAAATTTAGCTGCTCTGAGCTGAGTTTAACTAAATTTCACTGATATGAGCTAAGTTTAACTAAATTTAGTTGAGCTAAACTGAGTTGAATTTAACTAAATTTAGCTCAGCTGTGCTGAGTTGAGGTTAACTATATTTAGCTAAGCTGAGCTGAGTTTAACTATATTTAGCTAAGCTGAACTGAGTTTAACTATATTTAGCTGAGCTGTGCTGAGCTGAGCTGAATTGAGTTGAGTTCAGTATAGTTCAGTGCAGTAGAAGACCAGCTCCGTGCTGTGAATGTAGGTCACGATCACACAGCCACAGGGCTTTATCTCTTGTGTGTGTGTGTGTGTGTGTATGTGTGTGTGTGTGTGTGCAATCTGTGCGTTATTAGACTCATAAGAGTGTGTGGCACAGATGTTGGAGAGACAGAAACTTGCAGCTTTGATATCTGGGCAGACTTAATGAATCATAAATGGCTCCAGTAGTCACACTGTTTGTGTGTGTGTGTGCATGTGTGTGCATGTGTGTGTATGTATGAGTAGAGGTGCACAGTAGTGGTGGGTGTCAGTGGGTGCCAGACTATTCTCACTCTTATACACCAGCAACAACACTCTAATCACTCTGACTGCCTGTTCCAGCAGAGAGAGAGAGAGAGAGAGAGAGAGAGAGAGGGGAGAGGAATTTGATTAAACATTGTGTTTAGTGTTGTAGGGGTACATGCTGTTACTTGTTGCAGTGCTTTGATGATAAAAAAAAAAAAGTGTACATTTATTACATTTATTCTCTCACTAAATTGAGCTGATTATAAAGAGAGAGACAGAATGCCATAGAGAGAGAGAGAGAGAGTTTCTGTCTGTCTGCCAGCAGCTGCCTCTGCTCCTTTATCAGCCCTGTGTGTCACATAATGCAGTCCAGGCTGTGTGTGTGTGTGTGCGCGCTTGTGTGTGTTTCAGTGTGAGGTCTGTATACAGTGTATCTGTAATGTAGAGCTGCATGTTTTCTCTGCTCCCTGTTTGCTCTCGTTATGGATTCAGTTGTGACCTGAATCACTGAGTGTGTGTGTGTGTGTATGTTTGTGTGTTATGGCTTTGCTTTGATGCCTTCATTTTAAACAAATAGATTTTCTAATAGGATACTTTCCACCATTCTCCCTCTCTCTCTCTCTCGCTCTCTCTCTCTTCTCTCTCTCTCTGTCTCTCTCTCTCTCTCTCTCTCTCTGTCTCTCTTTCTCTCTCTCTCTCTGTGTTTATTGTGCAGGCGTGTTTTGTGTCTGTGTGTGTGTTTTATGCAGCTAATTTGTGAATAATGAGACAGAGCGTAGAAGTGATGTAACCTTTTTGTGCTTATGTGTGAAAGAGTGGGAGAGCATGAGAGTGTGTGTGTGTGTGTGTGTGTGTGTGTGTGTGTGTGTGTGTGTGTGTGTGTGTGTGTGTGTGTGTGTG
>JBBPDC010000038.1:10776055-10789988 GCA_037974485.1 Hemigrammopetersius urotaenia
CTGTCTGTCTCTCTCTCTGTCCCTCTCTCTCTCTCTCTCTCTCTCTCTCTCCCTCTCTCTCTCTCTCTCTGTCTCTCTCTCTCTCTCTCTGTCTATCTCTCTCTCTCTCTCTCTCTCTCTCTGTGTCTCTCTGTCTCTCATTATTGAACTGCTTCTTGTTTTCCTCACATCTGGGACACATTTGTTCAGAGATGGACAGAAAAGAACAAAGGAAATGAGAGAAAAACACTGACAACTTTTATAAACAGATATAAAACATGAGGAAGGAGACAGAGACAGAGAGAGGGAGACAGAGAGAGAGGGTGACAGAGAGAGAGGGAGACAGAGAGAGAGAGAGAGGAAGAGAGAGAGAGGAAGAGAGAGAGGGAGACAGAGAGAGAGAGGAAGAGAGAGAGAGGGAGACAGAGAGAGAGAGAGGAAGAGAAGGGGGGGTACTGATTGAATCCACACTGGGGTTGTTCTTTCTCCTCTACCCATAATCCTTTCTGGCTTTAACTCACTTCTTAAATTGAAACAAAGTTACTGAAGACACAAAATGAGAGGAATGCTTAACTGACAATACTGTGTGTGTGTGTGTGTGTGTGTGTGTGTGTGTGTGTGTGTGTGTGTGTGTGTGTGTGTGTGTGTGTGTGTGTGTCTGAGGATATGGGTGTTTTTTTGATGGGCATGTGTGCTAGTATCACCATTGTGTTTTCTGTGTGTGTGTTTGTAAGTAGGGGTTGTGTGTGTGTGTGTGTGTGTGAGGATATGGGTGTGTTTTTAATGGGCATATGTGCTTGTATCACCATTGTGTTTTCTGTTTGTATGTGTGTGTGTGTGTGTGTGTGTGTGTGTGTGTGTGTGTGTGTGTGTGTGTTTGTGTCATCATTGTGTTTTCTGTGTGTGTGTGTGTGTGTTAACCCGCTCTCTCTCTGTAGAGTAAGTCGGTGTCGTCGACAGACAGTCAGGCGGTGGAGGAGCGGCAGGGCCCGTCCGGTGTTTATCCCCCACAGAGCAGCAATGACGCCAAACGGAGACGTTGTGACGACAAAGACGGCCCGTCACATTACGTACGTCAGCTCACAACGGTGACCCCTAATTCTACCTCATTTCTGTTCCTTTTTGTTTAACTCCATGAGAGACATTTTGCTAGACATTCAGTTTACTGTCGTTTTTAGTATACAGTAAATACAAACATACCTAAATTAAGACATCAATTATTATTCAGTTTAATTACCGTCAGAATCCAACCTTTTAAGCCGGAGGGTTTTTTTCTGACAGATTTTTTTTGCTAAAACTTCTGTTTGCTTAACTTAAGATGTTATACACCACTATGAATTCTGAGAGCTGATGTCCGTTCTGTTACTGTATCATTTGTGTAGTAGTTTACTCTAGTTACTTTAGAATTTACAGGAAGTTTCCATTAAAAATAATAATTATCCTAGAATCTACAGAAGAAAAACCTTTATATTTTATATTCATATAAAAAGAATTGAGATTTTGTACAAGCTTTATATTGTCAAATCTGTGCAGTGCGGTTTCTGAGGGGTACTGGGTCACGGTCCCTGATACAAGAGGACTGGTTGCATGGAGGCAGTTTACACCAGTGAGCAAACATCACGTGTAGTTCTGTCCCATAAACTATGGACATCCTACCTTCACAGCAGTTACTGTCATTTACTGCGATTTAAATTTTATGTCCAGTTTACGATAGTTTTACACTTTCTACACAGACCATGCCTGTGTAATAATAGCTATAAAAATGCTATAAAAATATTGTAACATTACTGAAAAACATCATACTGTTTGTTTGCACTGTTGTTGTGCCAGTACAGATATATATATATATATAAAAAACTGTATAGTTTGTGTAGTTTACTCTAGTGACTTTAGAATTGACAGGACATTTCAATAAAAAAACAAAACATTATCCTAGAATCTACAGAAGTAACAGAAGTAAAACTTTTATATTATATATATATATAAACACTGTCCAAGTCTCCTTGTTCTGTCAACAAGAAGCTGAAGGACCAGAGCACCAAACTTAAACGAAGCCGGCACTTACAAACTTGATAATTCCCATTGCTGCAAAGAACTTGCGTCTTCTGGCATCTTTGACCTCGCTTCAAAGCTTCAAGACAAAAAAAGCTTCGCCTGTGTGAGACTTGGTGGAGTAGTGGAAATGTCCTTGCCTCTAATACAGTTGGTTCAAATCTTGGCTAACATGCATAAAGATGCTGGAAGGAACAAACTTTGTAAGACAGTTTAACCAAACAGTGTTCGTTCCAACTGTCTTAAAAGGGGGGGGGGCAGACTAATATAGAAACACAACCTCCACCCATGTGCTCAAGTTATTTGAATGTTCAGTTGTTTTATGTATTAAATCTGGTGTTCTGCAGACTCCTCAGCACCCCCACTTCCCACCACCCTGCATAGGTAATTTACTATTCAGTAGTCTTGTTCTTGTTATAGTTGGGGATATCTAAAGGTTCTAATGAAAAGTTCTAACTGATTTAAGGGTCTCTATATGGTTCAGTTTGCACCAGTCCACATCCATTAGGTCCAACGTGAATTCATTCAGTAATGTCTTCCTCAGAGTGGTGGTGGGTTTATTTGAGGGAGCTCAGAAAACTGGATTTAAATATGAGCATAAACACATGCAAGCAAAGATGAGTGTACATGTGTGCACGCACACACACACTCAAACCTGCACATAAACTTGTATTCCGAGTCCGATTTGGACCCCATCAGGCTAGGTATAATTAGGTGATGATGTCACTGCAGGGTGATGTCAATAAGAACATCGGGCCATGGTAACATCAAAGCCCTGTTGCCATGGAGACTAAGTGCCAGTGTTGTCATCTCCTATTCCCAGAGATGGGAAGTAAAAGAAAAAGCAAGAAAATGAGAGATAGAGATGGAGAGAGAGAGTGAGAGATAGGGAGAGGGAGAGAATTAATAAAAAGAATGAAGGCAGGGAAAGAAAGGGGTGACACAGTGAAATAAACACTGTCCATCACATCTTTGGGAACACTTTTTCCTTTCTCTTTTTTTGGTTTTCTCTCTGTTACGTTACGTGAAGACTTTCTTAGTATAGCACCGTGTATTTATCTTCAGGAATCAGCTTTATGTCATCAGTTTGTCTTCCTTTAAATGAATAGGAGGTTAGTTTTCTTTTCCAGATTATTGTCAAAAGCACTTATTGAAACTTGTTTGCCCCGTAAGGCTCATATCTTACATTTTTCCTGTTTTATTTTTCTCCCTGAAGTGCACTTATAATATTTATGTGGTTTCATGTTCCAAAATCAGTCTAGATCCATTCATAATACATGACCGTTTTCCTCTCTTTATCCCATAGACATAAACAGGCTGTTTTTGTTACTGTACCGTTGAGACTCATGCACTGTTTGCTTGTGCGTGTACACTCCTCACACTCATAATAATTGCCCACCTGATTTTCTTTCTCACAGGACAGTGACGGAGACAAGAGCGAAGACAACCTGGTGGTGGACGTCTCTAATGAGGTATGTTCTCATTTAAATGCTGATATTTTCTCTTTGAATTTATGTCACTATTCTAAGGAAACCTAATCCACACTCTGTTCCTGAAATAATGACTCAAGGTTTTGCATCAGGTGAGGGTGTAGACCTGGGTTGGGACGGTAAGGGAAGTTTGTTAGGTGCTGGTCTTCTCTTTCTGTGGTCCTTTGGGGCTAAAATAAAATAAATTCATGTAAGAGGTATGAATATCACAATATATACAGTATATACAATATATATAACTAAGAATGAGAAAGTTAAAAATGCATGAATTAATTCAGAAAATTGCTTTAGAAATTTGTGCATTCATTTTCATCACATGCCCCAAACAAAAGTAACCAGAGTGGGAGCAGTAAGATGGTGAAACTGCAGAAGACGTTTTCTCACAATAATGTTAGCACAGACAAAAATTGTATATCAGGAAAAACATTAAAGGAGAATTCCACCTATTTGTTCAAAGGATGTAAAGAAAGCTATTTAAAGTGGGTTAATGTGAAATGGTTTATTGTGGAGTATCTTACTGAGTCACATTTCTCTATAGTGGTGAAGAATGGAACCAGGGATCACCACTACAACATAAATATAGCCATTCCTCTAGTGAACATACACGTGTCTTCTGAAAACTGGCATAAAACTGTTTTTCATGCCTCATTTTCAAGCCTCATTTTCAAGTAGTAGCTTTCTGTGAGGGAGCTTTCAAAGTTGATTGATACTTTGGATGTCTGGTGCCTCCACCACTGTAAATGATTCTTTAGAATGTAGCATTTCACATCAAACCACTCTATGTTCGCACCTTAATAATTAAATCATACAGACAGTTTGGAAATCCGCCTTTAAGATCTTTGACTGTGTAATGCTACATATGATCCTACATTCTGTAATTCTGTCCCAGCATAAAAAGCGCTAGCAGCTAATGGATGAAACATTTTTAGTGAAAAGGCATTTCATCTTGCAGTCTTGCAGAGACTCCAAACTGTCCTCCTTCACCTCTAAGATGTGTTTTTTCCAGGCAAAATGTTGCCATTATTTTGGCTTGGGATGTGTAACCCCATTTCCAGCACATTTTAACACCTAAATGTAATTACTTTGCATTTCTCTTTAAAGGTATTTTAAGGAGAAACAGTCATGAAAAGCCTTTAGGAGATGTTGATTATGGTGTATTGGCATTTATGTGCTCTGTGTAAAGTCAACTGATATGAAGCTGATATATGAGTGTTTGTATGAGTAGCAGGATAAGTAGTACATTTATCATATTTATAATTCACCTTTGACCTTTTTTCTGGGGGGTTTACTGAGGCTATGGTGTAATCCTTCCACCTTTCAGAGCAACTGCTGTGTTATTAGTTCAATCTAAACTCTCCTCTGTTCCCAGATAGTTCACTCCTTGAAATACCTCATGTAGCTCACAGAAACGTGTTTGTTCTTCTGTTCTGTTGTGCCTTATAGACACAATACACACATATGCACACACACACATATGGGTGCGCACACGCGCGCGCACACACTCTGCTACGCAGGCTTGCATAATAGATAAACATCATTGAATGGGAAAAAAAGAAGAAAGGGAAGGAGTGAGTTAGACAGTGAGAGAACAAGAACAAGAGAGACAGAGAGAACCAATGAATGCTTTATGAGAATTTATATTATTCATGCTTTAGCTGATCAAAATCTGTCATATGGTGAAAATAGAATTGATTGTAATTTTATAAATGCTGCCTAACTTTACTTTTTATCTCTTGCTCTCTCTCTCTCTCTCCCTCTCTCTCTCTCTCCCTCTCTCTCTCTACAGGAACCGTCCTCTCCGGTGGGCAGCACCCCCCACTCTCCTCATGGGAATGGTTTAGACAGAGCCCCCATGCTGAGGAAGGAGTTGCCCCGGTCCCCCAGCCTGCCACCTGCTCACAGCCCACCTATTCACAGCCCCCCACAGGGCAAGAGCAAGGACCCAACACAGGTACAGCCAGCCCATTTTCTCCATTTCTCTCAATTTCTGTCATAAATGTTGAGTTTTAGTGGCAGAAAACCCATTATTTGGTATAAAACCTTAACCTTTAAAAAGGTTCTTTACACTCATATACAGTTCCGTGCAAAAGGCAACTGCAGTTTGTTTAAAGCCATTTTCCCAGCATGTGATAATTAAAGTGTCTTTCTGTCAATAAAGTGAACACTAGCATAAATGCAAACAAACAAGAAAGCAATAAAGTTTCATGATGTGTTTTATTTGTAAAAACGTAGTTGATATTTTGCAAGCTTTTAAGAACACAGGTTCGGTTCCAGATTCCTCCTCAGTTCCTCCAGCCGTTCAGATTTGTGAAATTCCATCAGCAGCTCCTGATTTAATTTAATAAAGGACTGATTGAGTAAAACCTGGTTTCTACAAGTAATACTGCATTTCCAAAAGAAACACACCGATATACTGAACATAAAATCACTAGTTACTGTAGAATGTTATTTGTAGTTTTATGTACAATGTTTCATAATATTAATGTGGATAGAACACTCACTGCTAAACCCTGGTTTCTCAACCACTGTGAGACAGGCCATTGGTCCACAGTTGGTTATTTAATATCATCTAATGTGGCAACATGCTGTGATAGATAGGTGGGCCTTAATGTTGAAAAGGTTGAGAACCATTGATCTAAACAATTTTAAATATAGTTTCCTAAGACTTCTGCACAGTATTGTATGTCAAAAATGATTCTTTAAAGGTCCCATGGCATATAAATTTTACTTTATGGATTTTTTAACATTTAAAGCTAGAGTTCCCCTAGCCAGCCTATGGTCCTGCAGTGGGTAGAAATTGCAGTAGTAAAGACTGATCATCATGCTCCGCCTTTGAGAGAATGGCCCGATGGCCCGATGTGTCATACAGGGAAAAGTTACCTCTCCTTTCTCATGCTTTGCCCGCTTCTCCCGGCCAGAGAATTTCGCCAAAGAATTACAGACACAATATTTTGAATTAACCATTCGGAGACGTCCTGCTGTAGTGCATGGTAGGCCTACCGTGGCCACAAGTTGGCCCCTCCCCCACCCTCCACCTTGCCCTGCCTCTCCTCATTATCATTTAAAGCTACAGACACAGAAACCGAGCGTCCTTGGGAAATCTCATTGTGAGACTGGCTCTAAGTCGCTGTAATTCTGCACCAAGGCTGAATTTCGGAAAGGGACTTCAGATACTACCTATATGACCTATATGAAAGCATAAAAAAGCAGCATGTCATGGAATCTTTAAAGAAACATCCCTGTGGTATCCGTACACCCTTGCTGGTCACACTATGTCTCGGTAGCCTGTTAGCCTGCTGTTTCACAGATAAAGGAGCTACATAACACTTGTAGTTATCATCGAGAGATGACAGCCGTCTGAGGCCAGAAGTCCAAGAGAGCATAATTGTCCTCTCCCTGGGTGGGTTGGGTGGGTGTTAGCCAACGTGGATGTCTCCTAACTGACCGAACAGAATGGGCTGTTGGTGTCCGCCTCCATGTTTGTTAAGCTGTTCAGTGATGTTGCTTCGTGCTGGCACTTCACATGACTCAGAATAGCTGTTTTTCTAGCCTTCATCCGATCTTAGCTTGATAAGATTGTGTGATGGGAAGAGTTAGGCTATGGCTAAAATTTAAGGTAAGCAAAAATCTACCTAAATATCTAACTCTTATCAAGAGTGGTGGACAACTTTGCCTTTAGTAACAACAAAAGATCCAGGAGTCAATAACTATGTCCCAGACTGGCCCTCTTTATATGCACTGATGTGTCTTTACAAACAAAGATCAGAGTTGATCAGGCTGCGGTCCTTTTCTGCCATTCATCATGGGTGTGAAAGCTGGACAATAAAAAAGCCGAACGGGAGAAATATTGATGCTGTTGAACTGTGGTGCTGGTGGAGACTCTTGAAAGCAAAGGAGAGCAAAGAAAACCAACAAATGGATCCTTCATCAAATAAAAGCCTCACCTGTCATTCACAGCCCACATAACCAAACTGAACTTATTTTTGAATGTACTATGAGAGGAAGCGGTTCATTGGAAAAAGCAGTTGACGTTGAAATAGGAAGAAGACAGCCAGCAACAAGATGAATGGACTCAATCAGAGAAATCATAAAGTCAATAAGAAGCTTGAAGGCCCAACACTAGACACAGTGTTCCTCACTAGGAGTTAGAATCACCTTGACGGCACAGTAATCACCACTTTTACACTTTACTGCTATAATCCTTTACTCTGAGGATGTCCACACAGCACATTGATGATGACATTATGCTGACCTTTGCTCAGTTGTATAGGTTTGTAAGTTTTCTGCTGTTTTCTTCTCTGTAAGTTCAGTTCTGTATTGGTGGTGAAAGTGGGGCTTACAGTTGGATCGTGTGAGTGGACAGGTGCATTGAGGAAGCGATGCTTGTGTGCCACTCATTCCATGTCTCTCTTTGTCTCTCTATCTCTCCCTGTGTGTGGACCGGCAGCACAGCCAACAGACAGAGCGGCCTGCCAGTGGTCCCGATGGCCGGTCTGTCCTTGGCACCTAATTATATCTAGACTATTTACATTTTATCTAACGATAATTGAATTGAGGACTGTTTTGCAGACAGAGAAATGCCAGTCCCCCTCCTCTAAGTCGGGCAGCAGCTCTCCTTCTCACCGCGAGGCTCTTACCCCCGGACCCCCTGGGCCCAGCACATCCTGTCTGCGGCTGGTCACCAAATCTGCCTCTGCTGCAGACCCCCTGGGTAAGACCCAGCTGTTCCAGCTATCCTTCTACCCTGTTGATTGCAGCCCACACTGAGGGCTGGGGAAGGAGCTTTTGTAGTTTTCATTGGGGAAAAGCTGTTAAAACCTGTCTGTCCTTGTGAATTCTTTATATTCTTGTATATTTATGTTTTCTGTATGTCTGAGTTCTTTCGTACAGTAGTGAACCATGAAATGTCTTGTCCCATATTTGACAAACATTGCAAATAATAATTACTTATAATTTATGAAATATCATATTTTAATTGTTATATATTAATAATTATGGATATATTATTTGAAAGTTTTACATTGTGACTAAGACTTGACAGAAATTTTGCATTAAATTTTGCATTTAATTGCATTAAAAATAGACCATCTCCTGTTCCATAAACACAAATAAAATACAGATTAAAATGTAGATACAAAATCTGCACTTATGACAGAATGTCTCCTTGTCTCCAGAATTAACATCCATATTGATTCCAGTACCTCAATCATATCAGTTGATATACTTTTGCAATTCCTATTTTAGAGTTTAATTTACACTATTGCTGTATTTTTTGGCAGCTCTGCGCAGTCCTCTGTCCATGACTCCTGCTTCTTACCCGGCCCATTTCGGGGTGGTGTCTCACGCCGGGCTGAACGGAGAGCTGGCCAGTCCAGGCAGTTTTGGGGGCTCACTCACGCTCTCGCCCCAAATTAGTACTGCAGCCAGTGCCTACACACGGAGCCCCATGGTGAATATAAATACACACACACTGTATACACTGGCAGTTCTGATCTGAGGACGCCTTTCACAGCACAGTATCTCTTAATTAATCTGACTCTTCTGACTCACTGAACAGCTTCATTATTCATTATTGCTTTGAGAGTAATGAGAACACCAAAACAATTGGCAGAGTTTACTGAGTGCTACCATGGCCTGAAATGCTCCTTTGCTTCTGTGCCCCATAGGTGGCGTATGAATCACGCTCTCACCTGAGGCCCTCAGGGCTGTCCTCCTCCCTGCCCGGCTCCAGCGGGGGCAAGCCGTGAGTTTCTTCCTTTAAGGCTTTTCCCTCAGGCTTCCTTCCTAAACGTCCTTCCATTTTGGTTTTACACAGCTGTTGAATCATGGACCGCTGAATGGAGGCACCCAGGCTGTGGTCAAACTTTTTGTTCTGTTTTGTTTTGTTTTTGATGTGTATAAAATCCATATCTATCTCATACATGAAGTACTGTGCAAACATCTTAGGCACCTCCAGAATTTTTTTTACATGAATATTACTAAATATATGACATAAAATTAAAAATAAAAATATACAAATAACATATTCTAGTAAATTGCGATTTTATGTCCAGTATAACTTTGAATCAATCAGTCCTTCATTAAATTAAATCAGGAGCTGCTGTTGAAATTTCACAAACAGCTGGAGGAACCGAGGAGGAATCTGGAACTGAACCTGTATCCTCAGCAACTCACACAATATCAACTACTTTTTACTACTTTCTTGTTTGTTTGCTTTTATTCTAATGTTAACTTTGCCAGCAGAAAGACACATTATCACATGCTGATAAAAACGGCTTTACAAAATCGACACAGGTGCCAAAGACATTTGCACAGTGCTGTTTATTCTCAGTATTAATGTATTATCTTGCACATTCTTTTGCATGAAAGTAGAGACTCTTAAGTAACAAAACTTAGCCATTCTGGGTCTACCTGTATCATAATACATGCAATAAAAATTAAGCTTTACCCGACCTCTGCTTGTTTATGATTGATTGGTTTAATTGTTTAATAATCTGAATTTAACTGATCAGGCAGAAACTGTCTCTCATAGAAATGCACTGTCATCTACATACACACAAGACAAGACGAGACGACAGTGCTATGATGAAGTGCCATAAAACAACACTAACTTCTCTGGCACCATCATGGCCCATGGTCTGGATAACACTGGTATTCAGACAAAGTGTTAACATTTGTTGTGTTTTTTATGCAGTCCTTCCTTGAGCACTTAGCTAACCATCATCCTTTGAATCAAATGGGTTACAGTGAAGCTTTTACCCACAAACACAAGCATGTATGTGTACATGTCATTTCCTCTATAGATACAGGTTCTATAGATACAGTCAGAGATTGTCTGTAATTGATCAAATTATTTTTTTCATGTCACTTCATGTATTTTTGTCATGAAGCTACATATCTCATCTCCCTCACCTGGTGAAAGTGCTGTTGTTCTCAGAATGCTGTTAGTCCTCTTTCTTGCCCAAATTCATCTGTATGAACCTGTTGCTGTGATGTATGGTCCTGTTTTGTAGATACAGTCACTACTGCCGGAGTGAGATCAGTCCTATGTACCTTTGTACTACCTGCCATTTTACAGGGTGTAGTGGGAGACTGTGAAGTAGGAGAAATATCTGTAAATATCTACAATAGATTGGTTGTCCTGAATCAGGTCTTTTAGCACAGTGAACCTTTCACATTTTCACTCTGTAGTATTTGATTCATTACAGTATAGGATCTGATTTAGCACAGGATTTAAATCCCTACAGCAGAGGATTGGATTCTGCATAGGATTTGATTCAATGCAGTAGAGAAATTAAATCAGAACAGAAGAGGACTTGATTCAGTGCATATTTTGATTCAGTTTGGTACAGAATTTGATTCACTCTTGCAGACGACTTGATTCAGCACAGTATTTGATTCAGTACTACAGGGACCTGGATTCTGCACAGGATTTAAGTCAGAACATCACAGGGCTTGATTCTGCACAGGATTTGACTTTGATTCAGTAGGGAACAGAATTTGATTCAGAGGACTTGATTCAGTAGAGATTTTGATTCAGTAGAGCCGATTCAGAAAGAGTACAGTCCACACTGTGATTCACTACTTTAGAGGACTTTGGTACAGGATTTCATTCAGTACCATAGAGGACTTGATTCACTACAGATTAGTACAAGATTTTAAAATGACTTTTACATAACGCAGCATCTAAAAAAAGTCTTATGCCCCAGTATGCAAGCAGACACTCAAATATGCCTGGTACCGGCATATCTAACAATCCTTTTAATATGGTGTGTATATATGATAAAATAGGGGGAAGGGAATACTGATACCGCGTTCATGAATGAATGAAATCTCAGCCATACCAGACTGCAGCACAGGCGTCAGCGAAGCTCATTAGTCATAAAATGAGTCCTCATGATTGATGACGGTCAGTTCCAGTGGACTGGAGCTTGTTCTGCCTATTCTGTGAAGCACAGCATGCAGAATAATCGCACAAATTTGCTAAATAGCACCATGGGGGTGCAAAAATTAGATACATTGGATTTAATTAAAAAGAAGAAGAGCAGGTCCATCTCCTGCTTTTAATTATACCTCATGCTGATGAGTCCCTGCAGAGCGTTTGGTTCATGTAGGCTACTGGAGTGATGTATAGTGGAGTGGAGTAGGGCTGCACGATAATATGAGTGTTGCAATGGTGATGCACTTAAAATCCCTTCATTTATCAAAACACCACCAAAACCCAACTGGAACTGTGATTTGACAGAGTACTCTCAGCACAACGTTGAAAACAAGGTGATTGGTTAATATTAATTAACAATTGGTATATTGTACAGGTCAAATGTTTCTTGCAGTTCAGTTACCGTCCTCACTGGACTGTCCTGTATACTGAGGAAACTTAAGCTGTTATTTTCTGGCAAGCCGTCTGTGTCTACAGTATTAGAAGTTTAAATCAGAGCTACATACAAACAAATCATATCCACTTGACAGTTATCCTCCTTCTCAAAATGACTGTCATTAAATGCAACCAAACTTCAAGTAAAACGTCCACACCATTTTCGTCCCTCCTGCTCTTTTCCTTAATTAAATCGACAGGCGCTCGTTCAGTGACTGGCTAATTTGACAACCTAATTCATAAACCCTGTGTATCAGTCAACCTGAAGGAGTTGTGTTCAAGCAGAAGGCTGGTTTAACACATTGGCATTCTTGTTAGAACACTTGAAGAACGGAGCATTAAAAGCCCTTCATTACTTATTTTACAGCCAGAGTGAAAAACAGCACTGGCCAAAAAATTAAGCGCTTTCTGAAGAGTTTATTAGAAGTCAAAGATTATAAAATTGTAATTCATCTCACCACGTGGCCGACATCAGCATTCATACATTACTGAAATGTTTACGTCCCTTTTCCTTAATATCTATAAACATCACCAGCAGTTGATGTTTCTGTATTTTTTTTTTTGTTGTTCTGCTTCTCACAGGTTAAATTTGAGCTGTGGAGTCAAGGAGTCTAGTTCATTCTGCATAAATGTGTGAACTTTTATATGTGCAAGCAGTTCCACCTGCTTGTTCTATTCTACTATATATAGAAAACGTTAAATATTGCATTTCCTGAATTTAACATATTGGAAAATCATATAAAATGTGCCACATGTATTCATTTTTTCAATGCAACAGATAAACTGTAGTAATGAACTAAAATGTGGTTGAGGGTGTGTACAGAATTCATTTTACTGGGGGTGTTTCAAACTTTTGCACAGCATGACTACAATATTAGCACAGTTTGAACTGGTCTGTCTTGCCTTCCATTTTTCTGGTTGTCAGTTGAAACCAGGCACAATATGGTCTTTTTGCTCCTGCTGATCCATTTTTAAAGCTGGAAATCAATAATGAAGCCTTGGAGTATTAACGGCTTTTTCATTGGGCTTGTTCAAGGCAAATCTTTCTCTTGTTGCAGTTCTGCTGTGCTCATGCTTTGTGGACTGCGATTGATTGATAAACAGGTTAACTGCATCTCCTCCAGATTTGTTCAGTCCTCTACATGTTGGCCACATCACGTTAGCCTGTTTTTCAGATAGGTTGAGGTTCAACACAGTTAAAGGTCCTATTTTAAAGCAAACTGAATTTTCTATGCTTTTTTGCAATAATAATAGAAATTGATGCATTATGAAACCAATGTTATAAGCCTCAAAATATGCTGTTCACTCCCCAGCCTGTGTCTGTGGCGGCCTGCAGAAACCATTTTGGGCTTTTTATGTCTTTAGAAAAACCAGATAAAAGTTTTAATTAATGTTGAATATTTAAAATATCTCAATCAGAAGCCAAGGCAAGTTAAAACTGAGCACCTTTGAAACTCAAAACTGAAAAAATTCCATTTAAAGAATCACCTGCATTCCATCAGTGCTAGGTTTTATCACCAGAGTGCCACTTAAGATCTGTTGTTTTTATAAACCTTTGTAACATCTCTAGACACTACCCTATATAAACTCAATTATTACACATTTCATGTATCATTTAAACATTATATAATTATAATATATTATAATACATCAGGTCATGATCTCTGCTATTCCAGTTGGTAAACCAACTGCATGCACTGCTCTATGCCACATGACTCACTTTCATTTTCAGTTTTTGGACAAAAATAATATCCACTTAACATAGATAACTGGAGTAGTCAGTAACAGAATGTATCACTGCTGGCTTTCAAAGCTTCTAAACATCAGAAGCTTTTAAGTTCCAGGCTTATTTTTGAATGATGCACAATACGGGGGTGGGGCAATCAGATGAGAGGGTATTTACATATGTCTTAAATGTGCAGAAACAGAAATGTGTAATAAATAGTTGTCATGTGTCTCTGTCCTTCTCTCCAGCGCCTACTCGTTCCATGTAAGTGCAGATGGGCAGATGCAGCCTGTGCCCTTCCCTCCTGATGCC
>JBBPDC010000038.1:10821686-10840740 GCA_037974485.1 Hemigrammopetersius urotaenia
CACACACACACACACACACACACACACACACACACACACACACACACACACACACACACACACACACACAGTAATCCAGCACACTCCAGCAGACATACTTTAAAGAGTATTTCCACATAACCACCACTTACACATGTTCCCCACACACACACACGGGTGTGCCTAGACCACACAGACACACGCTGCGCAAAACTAAACCACAAAAACTCCACGTTGTACAATAAAGACGTCACGTCACATCAAGTTCTTATTCACAGAGGAAAAACTCTGCCAAAGCCCATAGAAACAAGCGGCAGTCTCAAGGGGATTCAACAGAGTGTGTATGTCTACACACACACACACACACACACACACACACACACACACACACACTCTTTTCTAAGCCACAAGTGTGCGTGCGTGCGCGTGTGTAGGGATGGGTCGAATGAGGATCATTACAGTAATGAGAGCCTTGTGTCTGTAGGCTCTCTGTGCCTGCTGATTAGAAGGCCTCATACAAACATACTCACACATGCAAAAAACATGTGCAGCAAGAGGCATGCGACACCACTTGGCCTTGCTCTCTGTGTTTTAGAGTTAAAGCTGTGGTTCATGTTTCTTCTTTCCAGTTCATGCAGCAAACCAGCTGGAACTCATGATTAGTCCATTAAACTCCATTCAGTTCAGATTTATGTCCTCAAACCAATTAGCAAATGGTTTTTATTCTTTTATCATTTGGTCGTTTTCAAAAAGTGTTTACTCGACTAGTATTCAGCAATTTACTCCATTACCATTATGATCAATAGCATCAGCCTTAGTGCTGGATCTCGCACATCATTAGACAGCACCCATTCAGCTCACCTCATCAAATCGCTTTACCTCCGTCTCTTTCCTGTCCCCTAATCCAACAATCAGACTCAGGCCTCAATCGACAGAGCTAAAATTAAAATCTAAGCCATGTAAGCTATGTATAGCTGAGATCTGGCTGCACCAGTTTGTGTGTGTGTATGTGTGTGTGGCGCGTTTCACCTTAGGACATGATTAACACCACGGGGGGCTTGGTTATGACAGACAATGCCTGACTCTGGAGCTGGGATAAAATGAAAAGCCTGAAGCAGGCCAACGGTAATCTGTTCGTCTGACCTAAAGGAGAGCAGAAATTGAGAACTGCCTCATGGCTATGACTGCAAGTAACAATTATTTCTGTAACAGATTTTTCAAATAATTTTTTTATCAAATAAATAACCATTATGCTTATTCTGGTTTATCCTCCTCCTCCAGACACCAAAATTTAAAAAGGTTCATCTGCACAGTCCCCATTTTATTCTAAAACAAAAAACGAAACACCCCAGCGCCCCCTGTGCTTCCTGCAGTGTAGTACAATCTGTCAATTTGCCGATGAACATCGTAACATATAGCAAGCCTTTTTATTTTGAGGCTGTCAGTCTTTTCTTTTATCTAATATTGATGAACCGTCCAGCAAATATCCTTGGCTTAAACTAAAATTCAGGACATACTGGGCAGGAAACCAGAAAGAAAGCTGACACTATATTCCATAAAACATGATTACTGAATATAAAATACAGCAAGCGTAATGAAATCCAACTTTCCGAAAAGCAGAACAGTTGGTCATTTGAGGCAATGCATTGCACTATTTTTTAGTTAGAGTTTTGGCTCATTTGTGAAATTTTCATTACTTCAAATACTGTGGCAACAGATGGTGCTGGGTGTGCTGATGGAGCGTTTCCTTCCAGCTTCTGCTGGTTTGATGTTTTCTGCCTATTGAGCGCTTTCCAAATACTATGAAACCTGTTGCGGAGAAGTTACAGAATTTCATTCCCAACTGAATAGTGACTTCAGATCATATCTAAATGTCCATCACAGAAATAGTTTCATGCAGCCGACCACTTTTACTGTTCAAGTAATACTGCTTTACTGAATACTGCACACATTGTGTTGACACTGGGGTGCATTTTCATTCGCATTTTCTATGCGAGTGTCAATGTCTTCATAAAGGAAAAGCTTGTTTTAATTCATTCTAAACACTGTTTATGATTTAGGGGTTTTCTTTTCAAATTGGACTTTGGATAATGGGATCAGGGCCATAGATTTTAGAATCATTCAGACACGGAGAAGATTTTCAGTTGAGTTGCCAGTAAACATGCCTTCTTTCTCAATACTGTTGAGAATTATTTGACTTTGCTGACCAAGCGCTGCCATGCATTTCTACTGAAACTGAAATCAAATTTCACCCAAAGCATGATATTAACAGAGGAACATCAGAGCTTTGGTTTTATAGCTGTATATTTCTTCTTTTTATGTTTTGTCAACGCATGGCTTTGAATTTCAGCAGACTGCGTTTGATTACTACATCTTTGTATCTTTGTGCTTTGGCTACGTACCAAGGCCAAAAGAAAGTACTGTAATGCTGGAATTACAGTGGGGCTATGGCCAGATTCAAATGTCTGTACAAACTTGGAACAAACATTTCTTTGAAATATTTGATTGCAGGAGGCTGAGTGACAGGTCAAATAGTCTCAAAACAGTGTGTGCGTCTGGCAGGGAGCAGACATGGGGCTGACACAAGCATCATTGGAAGATATGCGCAAAATCAGCAACCATTAGCACGGCTGGGCGGCTATTTGGACAGAGAGCCTTTGATTTTATTTGGCCGAGTGATCGATGCAGGAGCAAAATGAGGCCCAACAATGGGAGTCTGGGGAGAGGGTAGGTTTGCCTGCTCTGGCTGGAGGACTCAAAGTGCCGGGCGTGTGAAGGTGTGCCAAGAGAGAGGAGGCAGAGCGCTGGGGGACAGGGGAGGGAGAGGGAGGGGTTGCAGGACACCAGCACGGTCCCACATATCCCAGCCAGTCATGTCTGCTCTGGCCACATTCCTCAACTTCACAGTGCACATCAAACATCCACCACAAGCCTACAGAACCAAAGGGTGGGGGTGTGGGTGCGTGAGAGCGAGCAAGCGAGCGAGAGAGAGAGGTGCAAGATCTCATCACATAGGTTTTCTAACTAAAGATGATCTAACCTAGAGTCCCTAGATGTTTTCCAAGAAAAAAATTTGTTTTAATAAATACAACAAAGGGGCTAAACCAGTCTTTTATTCCAGAAAAAAAAATAATTTCCATCTAATACAAACAAGGTTATAAAGCCTACAGTGATTAGTTACACTGATGCACCATTGTAACCAATTACTCTAAGCTTTGTAGCCAGAATTTATGTTAATTCATGTCTTCCTTTTAATAAAAACCAACGAATATTACAATTCTGGGGAAAAGAAGAAAAAAAATGAACACTGCTACAGTCTTACCTGCCAGTTATCTGAAGAACTTTTCACACTGCAGGGTAAATCGGATTTGTTTCCTAAATCTGATTTTTAGACGGGAGTGTTCCGATTTAGAGTAACAAGCGACAAAATCAAATTTGTAGGGTCAGACATGCTCGCAACAGTGCACGCATGAGTATGCTGGCTAGGGAAAAAACAGTTGCATTTTTCAGTTTAGATCTGCATCTCTGTAAAACTGAACAAAATAATGTGTCATAACATTAAAAGCACCTGCCTAACACTGTGTAGGCACCCCTCATGCCAGTCATGCCATGGACTCCACAAGATCCCTGAAGGTGTACTGTGGTGGGGCCACAATAACTGACTAGTTTGTCGAGCACATCCCACAGATCCTCAATCAGACTGAGATCTGGGGAATGTGGAGTCCAAATAGGCACCCTGAAGTTCCTCAAGCCATTCCTGAACCATTTCTGCAGATCTTTTCTCTGGATGTGATGCACATCCACCCAGCAGTTACTCCAGGCTTCTATTGCTCACAAACCCAGAGAAGGCAAGTTTGTAGTGAACGGGGTTGGCATGGGGACTCTGACTGCTCTGCAGCATGAACTCCTTTCTATCAGCATTTACTTTTCAGTCATTTGTGCTACAGCTCTTCTGTGGCATAGAATCAGTCGAGTTAACCTTCAGTGCTCCACTACCCGAATATTAATTCACCAATTGTCCTTTCTTGGACCACTTTTGGTAGGCATTAACCACTACAACCAGTAACCACTAACCAGACAAAACCTGCCATGCTGGAGAGGCCAGATTCAGTCATCTAGCCCTCACAACTCAGATCTTTACTCTCGCCCATTTTTCCTGCTTCCAACACATCAGCTTCAATAACTGACTGTTCACTTGCTGCTTTCTAATATACCCCACCACTTTATAGGCACCACTGTAATGACAATCAATGTCACTCACCTCTCAGTGCTTTTAACGTTGTGGCTGACCAGTGTACATTACTGTCTATTCAAATTTGAGTGTTATATGTGATGTGCAGCACATAAAAGTTTCTTATTGAAAATAAAACACTGCCCCTGAACGAGAAAATAAAACACACATGAAATTAGATCTGACTGGTCAAAATGAGTCCAGAAACTCCAGAAATCTGAATCAGATTTCAGACTGTCTGCAAATGAGGCTTGAATTTGAATGGAAAAGGACAGATTTCTTGTGCCTAAGAAAAATTCTCCTGTCCGAGTCTAAGCCCTCAGAACCTTTATACTTGATAACCACATAAAGAATCCTCTGTGAACTTGATCCTCCCGAGTGAACAACATGGTGTAATAAGTGAACACTTTGGACATGAAAATAATGTCAACGCAGAATGGAACAGAAATTAAATTCCCGTGTAACTACAACCAGTCAGTTTAAAGTATACCTGATTACTGCAGACAGAGTTTAAAATAATAGTCACAACATTAGTTCGATCTCTGCCAGAAAAGATTTCTTACTCTATGGCACAATGAAACAGAAGCCAAACTTCAAACATATGTTGTCCTTAAGTGAATGATGCTTCTACTTTTTCAACTTTTAGCAGTTTTAACCTTTTGCTGCAGTTCAACCACCAACAAAAAAAGCTCTGATACAGCTGATGGCAGTTTAGGCCTTTTTTTTTGTTTTTTTTTGTTTTTTTTAAAGGAACTGGATCGTACCTGTGATACTGGGTCTGGAGGAACTGGAATTCCTCTTTGATGCGGTCCAGTGTCTCGGGGTATGTGAGCTTCAGAGACTGGGCTGTTCCTGAAGCTGCAGCTGCTGCCGCCGCGGCCGCCGCTGCTGAGGCTGAGGACCCAGGCGGTGGCTGGAGGGGTGCCTGTGAGAAAAGCAGAAATGGTGTCAGGGAGGGTTTGCCACACTTTGAAGAACTGCTGATGAAATTTGCAGTGTGATTTACTCAGGTTCTAGAGCAGGGTTCACCAACATGGTGCCCCCAAGGACCACAGGAGTAGCCCGCGGACCTGTTCTAAAAAAAAAATGCACAACTCAATGGTGAGCAGCATCTATCATTTAAATAGATCCTGTTGCTATTCTTCTTTACTCACACTTGCATTTATATACATTTGAAAATAATATCTAAAACATGTTTGTTATACATAAAGTTTAGATAAGTTTCGGTAAACTCTGTTCCAGTGTATCAAGCTGGCAGCCCTTCGTATGGCTCTGTACCCATGAAGTAGTTCTCAGTTGGTGACCCCTGTTCTAGAGCAGTGGTCCCCAAACCCCAGTACCACATGACCCACGGCCCGGTACCGGTCTGCGGGCTGCACAGAAAAAAAACGTGGATGTTACCCGTGTTGTCGGCTCGTTATGAAAATGCTGTTAATAAAGCTGAGAGTACACATTGGATTTATGTTTATTATTATATTTTAAAGATTCCCCATTATTATATTTTTAAAATATCCCCATTTTTATGCGTATAATTTATTTGTATAATATACATATACTTATCTGCCACGCCTTAAAGACCGGGCCGTGAAAATAGTTTCTGATATTAAACCGGTCCGTGACCAAATAAAGGTTGGGGACCACTGTTCTAGAGCATTCGTCTACTGCACATTCAGTAGAGCTGTATGGACACGCATGCAAATTTATATGTTTTGAGAGGTGTATATTATCAGACCATTTTTTATTTTATTTTTAGTAGAAAAGATGCTATTGCATGTTTTTCATGCCATGCACATCAGTCTAATTTACTAATGTTTTTCTCTACTGAACAATCAAATCAAAAGTAAAGGGGGACTATCCATCACTACATATCCTCATCTGTATGATAAATAAAAACATTTTTTTTGCAGCACCAGACAGTTTATTGATCACTTTCTAAAATGCCAGGTGGTGAGACCTTTGGGCTGTATACAGACATGATGGTCTATTAAAATTTTAATTACAAGCAAATATTAGAAATACTTAAAACAAATATAACTGACTACTTTTGATGTGTAACAACAGTGTAAGTGCAATTTAATGGATGCAAAAGCTTGCCAGCGCAATGGGAAAAAGATCTGGAGAAGTAATTTCTAATGTTTCCTTGCAATCACATTTTAAAAAGCAGCATATTGCTTATTATTATTATTATTATTATACTGTTCTTTAATCTGATGATGGGTCCAAACTTCGACAACTGACTGAAAGCTACAATGCAACTGTGACTAAGCAAAAGGAGATGAGCAGCCATAGACAGCATTTTAAAAAATGCATGTACAGTAACCCCCGACTTTTCGCGTGGGTTACGTTCCAACAGCACCCGCGTTTAGTGAAAAACAGCGCTGTTGGGTTTTGGCCAAACAAATGCCTGAATGTGTAAACCCTAAATGTGCCCCCAGATGTGCTCCCTGAACACTTTAATGTAATTTTGAACTCAGTTTCATGCATTACCCTTAAAGAAAATGTAAAGGTAAACCCGTATTCACCTCTTTTAATGTAATTTACAGTAATAAAAATACAGGGCTTTACGAAGGACAAAGTGAAAAACAAGAAACACTAAGACAATCCACGAGGGAGATTCTGGTCTGCAGTTGCCACAGATGGCAGCAGCCAGGAGAAATAAACCAGCAGAATCAGAAAACTTTATTGATCCAGCTGCGAGCCAAAACAAAGACTCGTACACAAAATAAACATTGAAATAACTCGCCCTAGCCACATGTTTATACAAAAAACAACTTACTAATGATAAATAAACTGAGATAACTGTTGAAAATTGAGGGAAAATGATTAAAACACTAAACTACGAAGGCATCACACAGAGCGGTCATGCTGCAGCAGGCTTGTGCCTGTGCACTACATAACGTGGCTACTTTCAAACCGCCTGCCTCCAAGTACAGCATATTTTATCATTTCAAGATGCACTTTCTATATGATTAGTTATATTTTATATGGAAATATTCCCAGAAAAAAGTCTGCGTAAGACTGAACCCGTGACGGCTGATCCCTTGAATTAAAAAAAATTTAATTTAATTTAAAAAAAGGATACGCTGCTCTTTCAAAATTTTACAAGAACACATAACTTATTGTGGCTAAATAACATGTAACTACTGACTTTTAAGCAGCATATTAATATTTTTTATTCTGCCGATGGGCCCAAACTTCTAGTGTATCATGTTACTGATAAACACAGTCACACTGGCCAGCCCTTGTCTGGGGCATTTTTGGTGCAATCCATTCCAAATCTTATCAAGGCATACAGAAAACATAGAGTTTTAGGAGATAAGAAAAATACAGCGTGGAATGGATTCATTAAATGAGTCAATTCTGCAAAAACACAGTGCAGTGAGAAGCGTGTGTGTGTGTGTGTGTGTGTGTACACACACATACTGTGTACAATACAAGACTGAAGGACACAGATGAAAGACAAGCTCCCCACCAAGAACTGTAATGATGGAGGGGGATGTTCTGACACAGGGACCATTGTTAGGGGATAAAGCATTAGAGACAGATGTGTGTGTGTGTGTGTGTGTGTGTGTGTGTGTGCGCAAGCATGCAAGTGTGTTTGTGTGTACATGTGTGTGTGTCCAAGAAGAATTGGAGGGGGGGGCTCTATCTGAATTAAGACATTTGCTTAAAATTAAGCATGGATGGGGGAGTGGGGTGGGGGATGGGGGGCATTCGTACAAGAAAGGAGACCCCATGAGGGATTCGCTCCCACCAGGCCGCCTGATCCCTGCCAGCCACAGCAATTAGGACCCCAGCCTCAGGGTAATGCAGACAGACAGGCAGACAAAAGCCCCGCTGCATCACTGTAAGGCCTGTCCGTCTGTCTGTCTCACGGTGTCTCTGTTAACAGGGGCCCTCTCGCCCGCTCCTAAACACTGCTGGGGAGCGTTTTTGTTCGCACGAGATGTTTCTTCTTTTAATGAGACGAAGGAGGGAGGAACTGTCAAGAGGACGTAATTAAGCAACACGGAATTGAAGAACGGTCTTGAACATCACGAAAGCACAACGGAGACAACTGTGTGGAGGGGACTGGCTTCAGGGTTGGGCAAATTACACTACAACCCATTCCACTAATGTTATCCACTCCCAACGTAAAGGGGTTACAAATATATGCAATATGTGTTACAGTAACAGCCTGGCCAAAGCCTACTTTCCAAATGTAGTAGTTCAGTGAACACAGGGTTTGCTCCTTTAGTTCTGTAATAAAGTTAGGAGTGACTGCGGTTCAGCACTCACACAAGCTTATTTCTGATACTGAATATTATTTTTTAAATAGTGACACATCGTTCTTTTCATAACAGCCATGTGCTTTAGCATCTTAAAGGCTGTTCGAGCTTTTACAATTTTTTTGCTCCGCGTTTGTCTTTGTGTTTGCCTGAGTGACAGAGTGGTCTCTCTCAAACACACTGTTGGGGTGAAACACCTCTCCGCTCTCTCCTCCTGGAGGTCATGGAGGTGACTCGACCGGAAAATATTGAATTTTCAAATGAACATCCAATCACTAAGCTGTACACAAGAGCACCGGGTGGGTCTAAGACACGTGTCAGAGTTGTGTGATTTCTTCTGCAACCACATTAACCAACAATTAGGGCTGAAACAATTATTCAACTCATTCAATTCACACTTAAGCGGGCAGTAGTTCACCTATAGTAACCTAATTCACAATGTTACCAGTGTCATGTCTGGCCATAAAACAATCGGGATGATTTTGAGCCCAATTTACTTCTCCAGTCACAGGTGTTCCGGTATCAGGGAGAAGTGAGATAGGACGACTACAACCGTACGATTCAGTATCCTGTACTGTGGGGTTGACGTCGACTCTGGTGTGAAACGCAGTGCTGACATCATGCGTGAAAGACAGTCAGTCAGAGAGCGGAGCTCTGGAGGAAGCTCCAAGCACAGAAGCTCAATCTAGAGCTTGATGGACTACAGAGAAGGAGGATCAAATCTTGAGTTGTTTCCTGTAAACCATTCCTCTCAGCACTTTTCTGTACGGAAAACCCACCAGCACAGCTGTTGTTCGCCATGTTTGTTTAGATCTATGTCCACGTAATTGCTCAGGACCGTTTTGTCTATGAACGTAATCTCAAAGCATGTCCGCACTGATCTTGTAGTACAGAGACTTTGAAGACAAAGAAAGACCACATACTCACATTGCCAACACTGGTTAGAATTTTTGAAAAGCCTTTAGTGAGGCCAGGCATTACATACAAACCAAACTACCTGAAAACACACTGTTCACACTGTGGGTGATTTGAACGACCTTTACAAAAGAACAAAAGGTCTACAGCTTACTTTACTAATACTAGTCACTAGAACAGTACTGAGCAGTAACAAAAAACTGCAATTAAATGATTTATTCAAATTAATGAATATAAAAATCCTATTTTTTGCAGCCTTACTAATGACAGACTTGCTTACGTTGTTTTCACACAACGTAGGACGTACTGTGTTCTATCAAAATAGAAAGAACAACAGAAAAGACAGCAGATACTGGTTTTAGTTATGTTGCATACTTTTAGCCATGTCTGTCGATGACAGTGTGCAGTACAGAACCAAAACCCAGCCAAGTGTATGAGATTACCCAACACAATATGGCTTTATACAAGCATGAGATGAACTTACTAACTATATTAGCTTGTAGCTCTAGAGCAGAACTAAACAAGCAAGCTTCGAGCACTAAACATGTCGATTGAATGACTACATGGGGGGGGGGCAGTGTTACTTTGATCCCCCTCCTCGCAAACGGAGGTCCTTTATTTCAAGGGATTTAACAGAAGAATGTGCAGAATACTGAAAGTGAGGAAGTACAGAAAGTGAGCGGGGTGCTGAGGTGTTGGTTGGGGTGGGGTTTTTTAGGAGCAGTGATTGTGGGGGGTGTATGTGGTCGGGGGGCAGGTCCTAGACTGGGGCTCAGGAGAGGGACGGTGCATTGTTAGAGCCCATAACGAGCTTCTCTCCCCAACCCTGCAATTCAATCTGCCATCCAGATGCCTGGGCTTACACAGCTCCGGCCTAGCAGGGAGCACACACACACACACACGCAGGCAGGCACACACACGCGCACACACACCAATTACTCCTCCCAGCCTAAAGAAAACGAGCCTGAGGAACAAGAGGAGGAAGGCTATTTGATGGCAAAGAGAGATGGCAAAGGAGGATGAGAGGGAGGGAGAAAGACAGGAAGGGAGGGAGGATGACACTTGGCTCTGTCCCCTTCATTATCTTCACTCTCCACCCTCCTCTCTCTTTTTATATTTACCTCCCATCGCGAGCCTCCAAGCACAGGTGCAAAGAGACTTCCGGAAAGGACCATGGGCCTTTTCCTGAAAGGCTGGAGAGGAGAGCGTGCCATTTATTAGTCTGGAGGGTCATGAAGACAGCACCCGCTGCCAATGTTCATCAGGACTAATTATTTCAGGAACCTTCTGACCATTTGATTTTGATTAATAATAATCAAATAAAGATTTTGGGCTTCAACAACTGAATGTTATTTTTTAAAATATTTCATCAAATAATCTACAAGAAAAAATGTAAGCTAGATTTACATTAATGGTTAACATTTGTGTCACTTATTACCTTGTCTAGTATTATTATTATTATTGGCAGCAGTAGTAATTAAAGCCATGGTAACAAACTCTTTATTTTTTATTTCATTCATGCTGGCTCAAGGAATTTCTACAGAAACAGTTCAAGGTATATCACTGATAAACAATTACTTTATAATTAAGTCGCACAGAGAAAGAACAACAGAGAAAGAAACAGCATATTTTTAACCCACCGTTTTAAAAACGCTGCCACCTGCCAAACAGAAGTAGTGAAGGTTTTAAGCCGCTGTTTTATAGCGGAGCTAAACTGAAGTCAAGTCATCGTTTGTCACACATGGACACACCACAGCACACAGTGTGAACAGCCTGAAGTTCTTTCTCTGTATTTAACCCATTCACCAAAGTGAAGCAGCGGGCAGCCAGGGTTCCCAGCCCCCATTGAACACTTTGTGAGGACAGTACCTTGCTCAAGGATACCTCAGCAGTGTCAAAAGCAATCCTGGGATTTGAACCCACAACCTTCTGATTGCAGGTACAACTCCCTAACCACTAGTCCACCAGCAAGATTAGGTTGTCAGGTTGTCTAAATATGTTCCTCTATCAGCTAGCCAGCGTGCTCTCATTTAATCTCTGGAAAGTATAACCACGAGTAAGAGATTTATTTGGACTACAGCAGGAGTTAAATCCAAAATAAAGACTTTTCCATTCAGGGCTTGTCACTTAACCTGCACAGGTCTCCTGCCACACCTTCAGTTGCAGCATCCTGCTGGATCACCTGGTTCTTGGTTATTTCCCTGGAGTCCCAGGCACTGTTTACTGCATGACTTCAAGGGGAGGATGACAATCACCTGGTTCCATTAAACATCCCCACCTTCTCTGTGTAATCTGGGTCAGTGGAGAAAGCTCTAGTAAGCCGTCCTCGGACAGCAACAACTTAAACCTGAGATAAATCCAGCAGCATGGGTCTTTAAATGGAAATGACGCCAAAAATACTCTTTGCTTAGTCCCTTGCTACAATTAGATCCGACCTCGCAATGTGAGGACAAGCACGGACATATTTGGATTTTGTGTAGCCTGACCACTTTTTTTTTTAATTATTACTTTCTCACGTGATGTAGTATTAACCCACATAAAGACCTGGACTGTTCAGTTCACTGCCCAGGCAAGAACTCCATCGGTGTGCCTGAAATCGAGCACTTGCACACTTTTAGGGCGTAGTGTGCTCACACTGAAAACTAAGCTAGAATTCAGTGCCCTGAAATGCAGAATGACGGACACTATGCACTAAACAAGTTTTCGAGTTGAATAAAGGCGGCCAACAGTGAAATGCAAGCCCAACTGGAGGCAACTGATTCGTATAAATGTAAATAACGTTAATAAAGTTATTTTACTAATATATACTGATGTAAAACCGGCAGATGTCCTTTGGACTCAATATGAACACATTTTTCCACACAGAAGAGTGACCACTTGACCAATACTCAATTATGGCATGGTTCCAATATTAAAATCTTCACATGCAACACACTGGATATTAATGAACACGGTGCCAAAAACAGGAGAAAAAAAATAAAAACAATAATGTCCCGGTCACACTAATAATGAAATTGTGTCTAATCATTTTTTTTGTGTCTTCCACAACATCCCAGTGCCAACCACAACACCCTCACACTACAAGACTCCTTGATCTGTATTACTGTATATACACATTTTCTGATACAAACTGAGAAGGGAATCTAAAGTGTAAAGGGCAAAGTTCTGCCAATGTTTATTGGCATTGTAAGTCATGTTGATGACTTCACAGATACATCTGTCTGCCATTTAGCAAAAACACTGAATAGGAGCAGGAGCGTACAAGTGTACACACAGACCCCTTTGAATGTGCTGTTTTTATCTACACAGGGTTCCAAACCACAGTTCCTTTCATTTTGTCTGAGGTCTGACTGGGAGACATGTGGTCCCATGTGTACACACCCTGTGAAACACTGAAAAGCCTGGGGGCTTCTGTGGTAGGCCGTGCTGACCACCATCCCCAAATGTGTCAGTATGTTTGCTTACCCTTTGGTAAAGAGATTTTTTAATCTTTTGTTTTTTCAACACAAATTACCAGAGAAGACTGATATGTCAGTTACTAACTAGTCGTTTTAGGAGAAATGTCAGAAGCTGCAGGTTCCCTTTATTTGCAATGATATGGGACGAGGGCTATAGGTGATGGTCCACAAATCTAATAAGAGACTTTCACATACAGCCACTGACATCATCTGTTACATGAGCCTCTGTGGAGGCCTTAGCAAGAGATGTCCTGTGGAGTCAGCCTACTAATTATAATTGCGTTTTCCCAGAAAATAGATCGTTAGCGTTAACGTGCAGCCAGACACAAATAAGACCACCACTGAGAGCAGATATGAAGAGAGAGGAGCAGCATCTGAAGCACAACTGAACAATCTAAATCTGAAGCTAAATAACTAAATAACAATCTGAATCTTAAGCATAACTGAAGAACGATGTAAAGAACATCAAGAACTGCTTCTGTTATCCTGAAGGTTTAACGTCCAAATGTTGCACAAACCATAAAGCGCCAGAAACACCCACTATGGTGTCCCCACATAAGGTGTTTGAGGCTCAGTTCACTATAAATCATTCAAATGCAGTGTCAACAACCACCATTTATTTGCATATTAAAGCACCACCCCAGGAATCTGACCCAGGAACAGCCTTATTTTATTGATCCCAGGCTCCAGCAGCTCTGAGCTCCAAGGAATGTCCCAGTAATCGCTCACTTAGACAGAGGGGGGGAGGGGTGTGCCAGGCACCTGTTTCATTAGTGCCACACATCTTTTCTCTCCAGTCTCCACAAGCTCGTTATGCAAATTTCCACTACTGTCAGGATACATTAGCACTGCCGGACGGCTGGCTTGTCAGCTGTGTTAATTGCTGTAGGTGCCTTTCTTTATTAGGTAACCTCGCGACTATTTGTTCTTTCCGTTCCTCAAATTTTTATAGAGCTGTGCCTTCTTCCAGAGCTGGTGTAAACATCAGATGGATACGTCCATTTATCGGGATTCCAAATTGTCAAAAAGAGATGGTAAGGAGGGCTATGCAAGTTGAGTGCCAGGCGAATTTGAGGACAAGAGGAACTTGCTGGGCCGAGGCAAAGACTTTGAGGGCACTGAAGATCCCTACTGAATCCTTGACAATCCCACTTAGAGATTCTTGACAAACTGGTATGCATCCCCAAATAATGATCTAGGGCCAGGTTGGAACTAATGATTATTTCTATTACTGAAGGATATGGGGAACATGATTTGATTGATTCATCATTTGATATAATGGTACATTTAAATAATTAGAACATTTAAGTCTTCTGGTATTTCATTCAAAGCTTTGATGTGCAACCATGACTGCTTTAAGGGTGTAACACAACAGAAGCCATAGTGCCCCCTACATTTCCTGTAGCATACTGCAGTCTGTCACAATGGCCAAATGAAGCACGAGTACTGAAAAGCGTATACTGCCAACTTGTTCTATAATCACCAACAGTGAAGAACGAGTTTGTTGTTTTTCATTGGATGAAGCTGTAATGATTGGCACGACGGATCAATATCTATGAAAATGAGCTGAAGGAAGCTGCTCACTTCCTCAAATTCCCGCCGAGAGCTCATACATCATCTAAATTAACAGATGATGCATAACTTAAATGAGCTCATATCACAGGTCATCCACCATGTTAAAGGAGAGACATCTTCCTGTGGACCATATTCATAATAAACTACATCTTATCCAGCTTATCTTCAGGAGGTTATGTATAACAGTGAAAGGTGTTTGATTTGAAACTCAACAGGAGATTACATCTCCAGAAGCCAGGCTGAAATGACAGCCTGTGTAAATAAACTTTTAGGTCATTGTCTATGACACTTTGATCTCTGATTGTTGATGTTCTGAGAGGCTGTAAAAGTCTGTATAGAACTTCAAAAAATATTCAAAAGTTAATGAAGAAATTATTTTGACAAGCTTTATCAGCTCACTCAAGGGACATGTCTTTTTATACACATACATACATATATATACATATATATACACACACACACACACACACACACACAATATATAGTGTGAGCTTTATCAGCTCACTCAAGGGACATGTCTTTTTATACACATACATACATATATATATATATATATATATATACACACACACATATATATAAAAAATGTGTGTGTGTATTAGAGAGAAAAAGCAGCCAATTATTGTAAACAAAAAGTTGTTTAGTCATTTAAAGGACCTCAAATGAAGAGAATAAGATAATTTTGTGAAAATAACCGGTCCATGTAAAAATTACATCCACATTAACATCTAGAGATGGAGAAAAGATATGCTACAATAGCGGTATCAGTGGGGCTTGGTTTCTCACTCTTTTCTACACAGACCGGTTATATGATGGCTGAATGGAGCCCACAGTCATTCATCTCTCTCTAGGGTGAGGGGGCTTAGGATTAGATTACATTATGGTTTCAGCAAAAAATGGAAATGAACAGGACATGGAAAAGGTATGAGCTGAAGAACTGCAAAGAGATGGGAGTTCCTGCAGCCCCTGGTGCATCTGCCCTTACATCTGAAGACCCCAATCCCTGGTGGAATCTCATTTCCATCCCTTAAGACATGAATGATGGAGAACTCCAGGCGTAGGTGCTTAGGGGGCCTGGGGGAAGGGTGGGTTAACGACGGTGATCTCAGAGAGGTTCCCAACTCACTACGTGAACGATCAGTGTGGGGCTTGTTCCACCACCGTTGAGGCTTGTTCCAACACTGCCGTTCCAAACTCCAAAAAACACACCATGTAGCACAAATCTTATACTTTTGCCTGCTTATTACGCTTCCTGACCTAAATGTCCTTGTTAGAAGAGGGACACTTTAACAGGATATTCTGCTCTAAAGCTTTGGCCTATTGTTTTCATTGTAAAAATAGTATCTGGGGCTTCCACAAGACTTGGGTAAGCACCTAAATCCAGTTTACTATTGGAACAAACGCAGATAAATGTTTTGCATTTCCTCCTCTTGAACATTGTTTCAACTCAACACACTCAAAACAAAACAACTTACGGGTGCTAATATACACTCATGCGTGCCAAACCTCTAAACCCAGTCACCCCACTGCTGAACACACCAATTTCACATCAACACCAAGCTAGAAAACAACTTTCTACTAGAAAAGATGGGCTTTGAAATCAATCATGGGTCTGGTTTTAGGCACTGACCCTAAAAACAACGTTAGGTTCCAATGTCTAGCTCTGGAAAGAGACAAAGAGGGTCCACAAAGAGCTTCAGGGAGCAGGCTGGGGTTAAAGAAAGAGGGATTTTGTTTTAAAGTGGGTTAACTTACCTGGGGTCGATTTTGGGGGAACATCGTTTGTGGATGAAGGGTTGTTTTTGGTCGTGTTTCAGCCCTCTTCTTCCAGTGTTGTCGTTGTTGCTGTTGTTTGTGGGCTTTCTTAAATGCTGCTGCAGTAAAGAGACAGAGTTTGAGCCTTATTGTGGATCTCAAAAGTGCATTTGGCCTCGTTTCAGTGGCAGGCTAAAGCTAGCTAGTCTCAGCTCGCCTCATTCCCACCTCAAGACTCCCTTTGTTCTGGTTTATCGTCAAGCCCAGAGCAAAGAAAGGAAAAAGGAGACCAATCTGCAGCTAGAAGATGCTCCCAGTCTCTTCTTTCACGTCGTGGAACTCTTCAGAAAGGAGAAAAGCAGGCGGCTCGGCTCTCTCTTTCAATGCCCCCAACGCCCTGATATGTTTGCAGTCAAAAATGAAGAAGAAAGGAAAGGGAAAACACATGCACACACACTCAGAGAACTGCGGCTAGGCTAGATCTGGAGCTCCCGAGGCGGACACGACACTCCACGCAGCCTGCAGCCTCTTTTGTCTCGCCCCCTGTCCCACTCCTTTCACACAGCCCTCCTTTCCCCTTCTCAGCTCTCTCCTCTCCCCCCTCTCTCTCTCTCTCTCTCTCTCTCTCTCGCTCTCTCTCCCTCACCCTCTCCTTCCCTTGCTTCAGCCTCCTCTTCTTTTCAATGGGACATTTCGAGTCCTTTTCTTGTGAGAAATCTCTCCCGCAGCGTGTGTGTGTGGAGGAGGGCGGATTCTGCCAATCTAAAAAAAAAAGCAAAAAATTTCCCTAGCAATTACAAATTAAATCTGGTTTGCGTCAAGGGATTAAAGGAAACTTGATGGCTATTTTGCCTATTGTTAAATCACGAGTATGATCATTTGTTTTGGGGTTGTTTGAGTAAAAAAATAATCGATGCTGGTCTAAAACCTTCTCGGTGTTCCGTTTGATGGTTGATGGTGTTCCGTTTTTACATTTTATACATACAGAATTGCAATAGAAAATCAGGCACAGTAGAATTGTTCAATGATTGAATGAAATCTCCACGTGGGGTTTGACCCAGCCACAATCAACATTGAAAAGGAGTAGCCAATCAGAGCGAAGTAGCCCCACGTGGGGTAAACCTCGCAGCGAGCTGATTGGTCCGTGTTGCTACTACGGTCCCCAGAAACGTCAATCAAGTGCACACCAAGGGCCCTGAGAACAAATTTAACCCTTTCGCTGCACGCGAAGCAGAACTCAATTGTCTTTGTGACGCAAAAAGGACGTTTTACTCGGTCAGTTGTTTGATCTCGAGCTGGGAATCGAATCGAATTGCTTGGAGACTGTTTTGGGTTTTTTTTTTGTTGCTATGTGTGATTTTGTCTCCTAACCCAGATTCCCAGTCAGGAGGGCTCGCTATTAAGACATTTCTAAGATGTCAGTAATTCTGGAGCTCAGGAGCCCTGTTGAGGGGAAGATCTCGGATTCTTTAGACCTAGAATTCACAAAGCAGTCCTTAATCAGATGACTGAGATGAACTAAATCTAGATTAGCACTTTTGTTTCTAAAAATGACTCTTGCAGACCCTTAAGGAAAACATGTACACATATGATGTAAATGTATAAACTACATGTCCTATATTAACTCATTTACAACAGCTGCAATATTGACTCTTCTGTATATGGTCCCAGACAAAGCACACCCAAATTCCGCATACAGTGCTTGCTTTTTTTTAATGCATCATTTATGCTGTTGCAAAACATGGGCTAAACTGTCCCTTGCTGCAGAGAGAAAAAAATGCCAATGTTTATTGGCATTCCAGGGGCACGCCGCCTTCAGCTGGGGCCATAATTAGAGACAGATATGAAAAAAAATTCTCACTGTAGAAATTTCAACCTGCCTAAGGTGTTGCTGATATAAAAAAAAAGAGGACGGACAGGAGGTAGATGGAAAGAGAGTGTGGAGGAAGAGGCAGAAAGGAGGGACATGGTTAAAAGAGAGAAATGGAGAGGCTACAGGAGGAGGAGGAGGGGATTATTGCCATTTTTTCCTATGAATTTTAATGCCAAGAGACGGTCTTACCTTCCAGCTTTAGGGACCGCATTTATTAGAACTAGTCATAAGCAAGACAGTGAATTACTAAATATAGGTTCATGTCAGATGCTGATTGTGTGCTGGTTGCAGTGTGTGTGTGTGTGTGTGTGTGTGTGTGTTTGTTGGTGTAATGGCACTGATGTGACTGTAAAGTAAAATAAAGAACAGCCTATGTTTAAGTCCATCTTTAGTGTAATGGTTTCAAGGTTTCAATACAGTATAATAATAATAATCAAAACTGAACATTCACAACTATAGAAATGTAAAACTGTATGGCCCTCTGTCTCTTCTGAGTGAAAATCACTGTCATTGCTTTGTATTGTTGGGTAGTTTAGTTGCACAGTCACAATTTTACACAGTAATGAACCCATTGCTACATACATTTTGAAATAAAATGTGATTGTTGTCTGTAATCAGTTCTGCAGGATTTTTGTACTCATAAAACTCCATCTGTGAAAGACACTTTGTCTTGATGAAACTCTTACAGATACATTTTTGTGTTTACAATTTTTTGCATTAGCCTCTCTGGTATAAAATGTGAAACACACAATTCTTTATTTAACACACGACACAGGATCAAAACATACAATCATCCCCAAATAATACCTGGCTTTCCATTAGACTATACATTCTCTCTCTCTCTCTCTCTCTCTCTCTCACTCACACATGTACAGGAAGATAGAAAGAAAGACGGACACACACACACACACATACAGGAAGATAGAAAGAAACACACACACACACACACACACACACACACACACACACACACACACACACACACACACACACACACACA
>JBBPDC010000038.1:10863619-10873665 GCA_037974485.1 Hemigrammopetersius urotaenia
TCCTAAGTGGACAGTTTGATTTCACAGACGTGTGATTGACTTGAAGTTACATTGTGTTGTTTAAGTATTCCCTTTATTTTTTTGAGCAGTATATACAAACGTGTGTGTGTGTTTGTGTGTGGGTGTGTGTGTGTTTTTGTGTTATCCCCCAAATTGTGTTTACTTTATTTTTTTGAGCAGTATTCTTTCTCAGGACATGAGGCCATTCATATGTCTCATATGCATTACATTATAGATACCTACAGTATTCGCAATAGTAATATGCTGCATGCTATATATATATATATATATCTTGTCCAAGTGTGTGTGTGTGCGTGTGCATGTGCGTGTGTGTGTTTATCACAAAAAATCATTCACATTACACACATACACACTCACATAACCCCCATAAGTACTCCTCGTCAACCTCAAGAGAGTCTATGACCCCAAGTGGTGTGACTGATGGTTTTGTGAAGCCAAAATGCTTTTTTTGTTGACAGAAGTCTAAGGACACTGTAGGGACAGACTCTGTATCATTTGGCCTGGGCTTTCAGGACAGACTGCACTGTGGGCTTTACAGCACGGAACATGATATTCTTAGCCATTCCAGGACGCATCACTCGTATCAAGAAATGTACTCCTTAACCTCTATGGGCATGCACTTCAACTGACCTGTCCATATCCTGCCCACAAATTAATTATTTTACAGCATTTGGACAAGATTGGACAAACTTTACAGGATGCTAGCCAAAATCTCATTCAGCCTAAAAAATCAATTTGCAGCTTAGAATCACTACATAAAATTGTTATTAACATTCCAGGTACAGTATCCTACACTACCTACAGTGTCATCCTCAAACACTGGCACACCTGGTAAACATGAGCAAAGCAAGCTGTAAAAACATTCATTATTGCTTATCCTTTTAACTTTTCATTAACAACTGGGGTATAGATATTATAGACTTTACAAACTTTAAACCTCAACGGGGCAGCTGGTAGCATAGTGGTTAGGGCGTTTGCTCTGTGATCAGGAAGTTGCAGGTTTGATTCCCAAGGCTGCCAGGCACCTCTGAGGTACCCTGAGCACAGTACCGTCCCTGGGCGTTGTGTTCCTGACTGCCTGCTTCATTTGGTGATTGGGTTAAATACAGAGGAAGAATTTCGTGCTGTTCCCGTATGATTGAATTTTCACTTTCCAATCAGAAAATGGCTACAAGAAATGTTAAAAATGTTGATTTGTCATTATCAGGGCACTAATTAAGATGTTTTAAAGCCACTGAGAAATTAAGAATCTGCCTGTAAGAGATCAAATGTTTTTACTGACCTATAGGAAGGCCAAAGAGTCTCTGACCATCACAACTAAGGAACTGCAGACATTATTTGGATCTCCTAAACTACAATCAGATGCCACCTACAAACCACAAGTTGTTTGAAAGCATCGCCAGACGAAAGCATCTGCTGTCAAGTAGGAAAACTCAGGCAGCTACGGTTTCATATACATTACTGGAACTCTTAGGGGGAGTATTCTATGGTCACATGAGGCAAAGTCATGTGTAAATGTATAAATTTCTACTGTAAAGTATGGCGGTGATGGATGTGAGGGATGTGTTTCTCTTCTTTCAGATATGTTGTATTATTATGATGTTTTAACCTGAAGTTTCCAATCTGCCCAAATATTAAGTTAACAGTTAAAAGCCTTCTCAGCTGATGACAGTAAATCTTTTGCAGCAAAAGTTATTGTACTGAAAAGAATTTTGAAGTTCTATTTTTATTTAGTTTTATTTGAAGATGACAAAGCCTTTCCACATTCCACACAGTTTCCATCCATACATCTGCACTTAAATGCCAAAAAAGACAGTGGGCTTGGTCAGTCAGCCTGAAACGTTTATGTCTATTACCCCAGAAACAAATTTCACATTCATTACAGATGAATACATGCAGTGGGGGAGAAGGACAATATATGCATTTTGGAAAGATGCCCCTAAACCTCAGTCCCCAAGGCAATGATTCACATTTAGAATTCGTTTAATACATGTTTTAAAACTAGTCATTAAATTATAAGCCTACAGTTGAAGGGGTTAATGCTCTCTCGATCACACACTCACACACAGACAGACACATATGAACGTTTGGGTTATAAAAGCATTCCTAAGCCTCAGTCTTGCCGCACTGAGAGAATTGAAGAGTTTCAAAGGGCTGCGCTGTTTACATGAACATCATCCAAGTTTTCCCCCTACGTTATTTTTAAAGGCAAAGGGCAGAACTTTATTTAGTGCTCGACAAAGTGATCACAAGGAAAATAAATGAATACTTATTGTAGTTAAGAAGCTGTTACAGTGATGGAGGAACTGCGAGTGTGATGATGAACACTACCTCACGAGAACTTCACGTTCATACACTGTTAGCAGTTACAGGGCGACTGTTTCTCTATTGTTATTATGGAAATAGTCTTCAATTCCCAAACCACACAGGGGCAAGCTGTTTCCTTTAAATATGGTCAGTTTCTCAGAACTGACAGGGATCTGAGCTTTTTAAGGCTCTCAATGGGTTCTCACGAAAATCTTCTCAGCTCTCCACACAGTGTTTGTGCCCTGCTGCTCGGAACCAACACATGCCACTGAACACATTGAGAATTAAAGCAATTCCCTAAACTGTGGCTCATTATTCCGTTTATTATACACTAACTACAATAGAAGTAGAATGGTTGGTAATGGACCCAAAACCCAGATTATTTTATATGATACATCGAGTGACATTTTAACTTCAGTGTGAATGAACTGCAGTATATATGAATAAATCATACCTTTCAACAGGTTTTAAGAGTTGGGGTTAAAACAAGTGGGTGGTTTGAGTCAACCAGGAGGTGGGGGGTGGGACATTTCCATTGTTGACTGGTGGTGGGTGAGTGAGTGGTGATTTTGTTTGACGATGTGTGTGTGTGTGTGTGTGTGTGTGTGTGTATGTGTGGTGGGGGGATGTTTGATTTGAGTGCGGAAAAAAACATACCACAGACATCAAGTGAAGTGCTTGAAATAAAAGTCACTAATTTTATAATGTTTAATTTTGTTGAAGTTTTTAAAGAAAAATTAATCCAATTTTTTTTTTTAATTCTGTATTATTTTAAAAGATTTCAGTACTGGTATCAGCATCCGAGAAGAAAAAGTACTATCAATCAATCTTCATATTACAAAATTGCACCTCTGCTTTATTGAGACTCATTGTGGCTCTACTGCTGGGGCAGCAAATCTCAGCAGTGTCTGCTCGTCTTCACCCTGTGCAGCAGCAGGGCTTCAGCCTCCAGCAGATAAGAGATAAAGGAGAATGCACCAGATAACTTATCATCTGCTTCAGTTTTGCTAATTCCAGCCACATCCTGCTTTTAGAACATACCTGAACAATTAGGAATGCATCCAAGATATGACCTTAGATATGAATCTAATGGTTCAAATCTAAATCAACACTTTTAACCTTGTTAGTTCATGGCTCTGGTTGTAAGCATCATTCATTGTATCATTTGAAATAATCATTGTCCTGTAACAAGTGATCAATTGCAACCTCAAAAATATCACAGATATCACCATCACTAGACCAGCTGGTGAAGAAAACATATCCAAATTTTCTGTTCACATTGATGAAATTCTTTTCTTTGGCAACATACTTATGCATCCGGTGCCCTGGCTGTCTTGAGTTTGCATGGTCTGACTGGGGCAAATCAAGCAGGACAGAAATCTGACTTGGTAAAGTTGGAATTTGAAGACAGTGCCATGCTTGAAGTCACTGAACTCTACAGTATGACCTATTTTTAATCTACTGCTTGCTTATGGAGACTGTCCGGTTTTGTATTTTGTATGTCTAACAATGAGAGCTGCTGAAACACCAGCACTAAGAATGGCACATGTGTGTCCACATACTTTTGGCCATATAGTGTACATTCAATCAGCAACTTGTCTCTGTAACCACTGCTGTCTTTTTGAGCTTAAATTTTTTGTCTGGTATAGCATTTAGTGATTTAGCAATTATGTTTTCAGTTTCAAGTGACAAGTTGATGCAGTGTAGCACTGGCACCTCACAGTGAGAGGGTCCTGGGGTCAATTCTTAGTCAGGTGGCCAAGGGTCCTTCCTGTGAGGAATTTGCATGTTCTCCAGGTTTTCTCCCACAGTGCACCGTATGACTGTGCCGAGGATGGATAGGCAGTTTATTTTGAATGTGACTGTTTGAAATCTGAGCTCTAGAAATATACTGTTTTGCCAAAACGGGTTACTAAATGCAAAATACTCTTGAAATCACTAAATGTTTCCGGACATTTGGCCTGTAGTTTACAGAAAGCAAGTGCAAGACCAGCCAGCCGTGGATTTTTATCGGAATGATGGAAAAGAAACTTGCTGTTGATGGGAATGGGAACAAATCAGAGGCATTAGGCTGGGAGCGCTGGCCAGATGTGTTGTTCTCGTAGATGCTTCTGAGTGTGGGGGAGGAGGGTATGATTTAGGAGGGGGGCAGTGACGACTGGGGAAAAGAGACCGAGGCACAAAGGTGAAGGCCCAAGAGACCGTCCCTTTTTCCTCCGCTTGCACACTCACACACGCATGCCTCTCCAGTTCCCACTAAACTTTACATTCCAAAGCAGCCAACTCACCATGGAGCTCCGTGCCAGCGAGCCCTGACTCACTACATAACCCATAAACACCACGGCCCAGTCAGGGAGCCTGGCGCATTCACACGTAGCCACCAAATGAGCTGGCCACTTGGAGAGGAACTTGCGTGGGCCACTTTGGTTTACATCTTTACATCAGTCTCTCAACACCATCCAGTAAATGGCCAGCAAAAATAGAGGCTGCTATTCTCACTGTGCTAGTGGTATTGTAATAACAGCCTTTTCCAATGTCAGCATATCAGAGTCGTTTCAAAGAAAGCAAACAGCAGATAAAGCTGGATTTGTGAATTAAAATGCAGTATTGTTCAAGTCTTAGGCCAGACTACTTATCTGGGCATTAAGTATGATTTTGCTTGCAAAATGTTCAAATAAATACATTCTAAATAGAATTTAGGATAGGTCTAGTTCCTCCTTTCTCAAGCCATTACATGGATTTATCTCTCAATACCAATGCACCCCCAGCACACCTGATTTGACCTCATGTATTGATTAGCCTGACTAGGGCTGGCTTTATACCATGTTTTATACCATGATATCAATATCAATCAAAACCTTCTATCAAAGCTTCTAATAATACATTTGTCTGGATGCATTATTTGGAGCTATTTGAGACACAGGCTACCAATCATCTGTGTTTCTCGTGTCCTGATTGTTCCATAAGAATAAGAATGCACGTGATAGTTTAGACTTTTTACAAAATTCAGTCATTTTGGTCGGTATCAGACTGATGACGGTGCTGAGTACTGCATCGGCGGAGCCTTAGTGTTAATCTAACCATGCTCCACACACAAATGCGTTCTTGTTGTTCCATTGGATAAGCTTTACAGAATGCTGGCAAAATATCCAATTCAATCTAATGAAACATCATGTATTATATGTATGTCATAATTTCAGAATATCGGTTTTCAAGAGAGGCTTCTGTCACAACACCCAAATATTGGGTGTGTAATTCTCTTTCAATTTTGATAATGCTGTAAGCACTTGGAATGTCAAACTATTACCTACACATTACCTACAATGACAAACACTGCAGTGGCCTGATGTGTGAGATACATTTTTTAGAATAAGGTAAAATAAGGTGGTATAGAAGGTGCATTTACATGACAAGCAGTTGTGCTTTTAAAGTGTATGAAGAAAAATCCAAAGAAGAGGCAACGTCCCTTGTGCCGGTATTTCTTCTTTTCACCTCCACGCTGGATTTTACATGCCATGTCATTTCATGTCAGTAGACATAGGTAGCAGCCACACGCACACTGAGATGGTCGTCTTAAATTTCTGACATTCTCAGGATATCTTTGGTGATGACGACCATCTTTGAACCTCTGTATAGGAGCCACGACTATAGAAATCACCACAAAGGTTTCATGATTATCATCTTTCGTCTGGGACAGACCAAATTGGTACCGGGCATTAACTGTAACTCTCACAGACTCCGTCACAACGTAATACTGTGTGACTCGTGAGAGTAGACGGGGTGCCTGGTGATCCTCACACAGCCTCCACAGCCCACCGTCTCATTCAGCCAGCAGATAGACAGCCCTCACCCAGCCTGAAGATTTCCAGAGTGAGAAGATTAAGAATGGCTGTTGGGACGGAGGCAGAAACCAGAGCATGATAGCAGCCCCTAACACACACTCCTCCTCTGCTAGAATTCTTCCGTCTGGGCTCCATCCTCAAGCTAGACCCCTAGAATGGACCTATGGGAAAGTTCAGACCAGACACAGTATGGGAGAAGTTGAGGGTGGGAGAGAGACGTTCTTTCAGATCAAGCAAAGGAACGGAAGGCCCTCAAAGGTTGCTTTTTTTCCAGTCATATTCATTTTGGCATACCCTCGCTCATTTTAGTGAAAGTGACCATTTGTCATACGTGAACACACCACATACTTCCTCTAAATTTAACCCATTCACCAAGTGAAGCAGGGGGCAGCTACGAACACAGCGCCCGGGGAGCAGTGTGTGGGGACGGTACCTTGCTCAGGGTACCTCAGGGGTGCCTAGCGGTCGTGGGAATCGAACCCGGACTTTCTGGTCGCAGGATGAATGCCCTAACCACTAGGCTACCAACTGCCCCAGAGCTGCAGGGCACTTTTAAGCACGTATTATGGTGTGCCACCAGGATGAACCCTTTCTTTCTGTGTGTGTTTGTGCTTGTGTGTTTCATTTTTGTATAATTTTTGGCTGAAAAGGTCCTCATTTTGTAGGAAAATGGGAGAAAAATGGGTCAAACCTACAGTTTAAGGCCCAAAAGTGTTATTACAAGCTATGTTGTTTTCAAAAATAATGTTTTATTGAACTTAAAGTACATTTGTTTTTGGTTACTGAGGTTACAAACTGTGTTTTTGTTGCATATTGTTGCTGATGTGATCATCTAGTTTTATACATATGTATCAAATATTTCAAATATATGTGTATTATTATGTATGTTCTTACATATATGTAATACATATGGGCTGTGATATAATGACATAAAGGTACTTACATATTTTATGTAAGAACAAAACCTTGGATCTCCAAAATCATATTTACAGGTGAAATTTTAAAAAATCTTTACTTTTGTAATGTACGTTTGTATGTAATGTAATGTTTTCCAGTCTTTTGGACCATTCATCATAAAATTACCTTTCAGTCTTTTGGACCATTCATCATAAAATTAACTTCATCATAAAATTAACTTGTGTGTGTGTGTGTGTTTGTGTGTGTTTGCACTTCTGCTTGTGTCTATGTGCATATGTGTAAGGACACAAGTGCACACTAACGCTGTCTAGTGCCGTATACAGCTCTGGGAGAGGGACGACCTATCGCCCAAACAGGAAGGCCTTAGGAAAGGAGCCATTTCTCATTGGAAACATGAAAAACAATGTTGATCAAAGAATGAAGAGCTGTAACTCATGGGGCCCTGTTTTGTCAGCAAGGAAATGTTTTGGAAGGGCAAGAGAACCCAGAGAACAGCCCATTTCAGTGGTATAAACATAATAAACTAGATGTATTTAAATGATAGCATTGGGGCGAGGTGAGCAGTTCAACGAGTAAAATTAAACACAAAAATGAACATATGTGTTTGCTAACGCATCATATGTTTGAGCTTTAGCAATTTATTTTAGTCCAGGAAAAGAAAAGCAGTGCTAGCTACTTTTGTTGCTACTTTTAAAGGATAATTTAAGTTTTTATGTAAATGTAAGCAAGTTTCCTGAAGTGTAATTTTGTCTCGTTTGGTCGTGTGTGAAATGTGTCTGAAAACAAGTGTATTATTTCTTAATGTGTTCAGAGTCAGCTGCTGCCGATCTAAAGCACACAGGTTAACCACCTGTTTAAGTCGACACTCAGACACTAAAGTCATAATTAAAGTGACTCATGGAAGGTTTAGGTCATGCAGGTCTGACTTAAAACTACAATTTCGTCTTCTCTTGTGGGTCTCTGTGTAACTAAAAGCATAAAAACAATTCTAATTCATGTGGTGCCAACCCACACACCTACCCACAGCCATGTGCACAGGTTAGCTTACGGAAACTGTGGGCTTTTTTTTTTCCTGATGATTTTTTTGCTCAGTCAAGCGCTGCCTCCTGCTCAAGGATGGACAAACAGAAGCAGCAAGTGTGTTGAAATCAAGACAAATGGAACTGACAAATAAGACAAATAAGACAAATAAGGAACTGATGGACTGGATCAGAGCATCTCCAAGATAGCAGGTCTAATAGGGTGTTCCTGGTCAGAACCAATGAAAAGTGGTCCAAGAAAAACAATGAGTAAACTTGTGACCAGGTCATGGGTGCCCATGACTCATTGATATGTGTGGGTAATCCAATCCCTGCTGTAGTACAAACTATTGAGGGCATTATGGCCAGTGATGACTGAACACATGTGGCACTCTTTACATAGGCTATGGTCAGTTCAATTATTATAGTAACTTACGTTTTGAAGTTTTATACATTCAGATGTAACATATTTAGGAATTTAAGTTGTTGTTTTAGGGATACAGCTTAAAACTCTATATGAAGTAAAATATCACAGAGTAAACTGTATTCCAAAACAACCCCCAAAAAATGTACGTCACATTATCAAGAGACCTGCGTTTTTGTAAACTGAGTGGTAATAAAGTCTGTAAATTAGAAACAAACTGAACTTAACTTGCTTAGTCTAGATCTAATCTAATAAAAGTTTATCCATCTAAATCCATCTAAATCTGGTGATCAGATATCTTCAGTAAACAAACAACACAAAAGAAAAAAACACAAAATCTAAATTAAAAATAGGAAATAGACTATATGGACAAAAGTATTGGGACATACCTGTTTTTCAGGGTTTGGGCTAGGCCTCTTACTTCCAGTGAAGGGTGATCCTAATGTTTCAGAATACCAAGACATTTTAGACAACGCCATGCATTCAACTTTGTGGACTTTGGGGAATAACCTTTTCAGTTCCGGCATGACTGTGTCCCAATGCACAAAGCTTCCATAAAGACATGGTTGATTGAGTTTGGTGTGGAAGAACTTGACTTGCCTGCAGAGAGCCCTGACCTCAACCCCATCCAACACCTTTGGGATGAACTGGAACGGAGATTGCGAGCCAGGCGTTCTCGTCCAACATCAGTGCCTGGCCTCATAAATGCTCACACAAATTCCCTCAGAAACACTCCAACATCGTGTGGAAAGCCTTCCACTAAGAGTGGGGACCAACTCCATATTAAAGTCTGTGTATTTGAAAGCATTAAAGTGTTGTTAGTAGAAGTCATAGTTGGTATAATGGTCAGGAGTCCCAACACTTGTGTCCATGTATTGTGTTTCTGTTATCGCTAACCTTAATATTAATATTCACAAAAGAGAGCCAATCAGAGTGTAGGGGGCGGGACTTGGCGGAAAAAGAGGGGATGAAGAAACAGGGCGATGCTGTAGAGACACAGCTGTGGAGCAGAGCGAGACAGTTTAGGACCATCAGTGTTCAAAAGTGCGAAAAGGTCGACATGAACGGATAAAACGGGAATGTGGAGAATGACAGCATGTTTAGAACATTAATTTCGACGATTTTTCACACTCAAACCCGCCGTGTTGTGAGAACAGACTGAGAGGAATAGTTACTGTGAGATGTTTCTGAGTGGAGCTGAACTCACTGGAGAAACCCACCGCTGCATCTGGAGTCTGATCTGTTTAACAGCATGTGGCACCTACTATTCACTCTTTCACACTTTCCTCTAAATGCTTTGGTTCATCTAAAAAGGAAGAGATCTAGCCACTCTTGAACCTACATGCCAGGTATGCATTGATTCTAAATTACTACTAACTTTACTGAATATTCAGAATCAGAATACTTTCGCACAACTTTGAATGTGCGAAATATATCTCGCATTTCTTCTCATGACATTGTTGGAAGAATAATGCAGCTTTTTCTAGACCATTGCTTGTTTTAAATATTTATATA
>JBBPDC010000038.1:10881766-10922591 GCA_037974485.1 Hemigrammopetersius urotaenia
TGTGTGTGTGTGTTTGTGTGTGTGTGTGTGTGTGTGTGTGTGTGTGTGTGTGTGTGTGTGTGTGTGTGTGTGTGTGTTTGTTTGTGCCTGATAAGGTGGAGGTAATCCAGGACTGGCATCCAGATGATGGCAATTATTCTTTGATTATTCTATGGTGGCTTTCTGATTTTGGCTTTTCATATCTGTATATTTATCAAGCATTTATTGATGAAGTACTGATCATCAACAACATGGATAAAAGTAAGTGGACACGCTTCATAATGAATGAGCCACATGCACGGAAGACTGGCAGTAGCCTGGGTCACACTTAAAAGCTCAGTGACTTTAAAGTAGAACACTCACAGGATGCCACAAGTCAGCTTGTGAAATTTCTGCCCTGTTTGATCTGCCCTTTCACCATTTTAGTAAGTGCTAGTGTTATGTAATACAAGTGTCTAAGAGCAACAACAACAGTAGACCACCCAAACTCAGACCAGTTCAACTCAGCACCTTTTTCAGAAGAACCCATTTACTGAAAACTGCAGGGATGGATCTGATCCCAGATCAGCATTCTTACTTGGAAGCATAGAAACAGTTTGATTCATGTGATACAATGAGATCTGAGGATCTTTATAATTTCATCATTTCTTGGTGGGGGCTGCACATTCTCCATGTCTGTGTGTTTCTGTTGTCACTTCCTACGGTCCAAATACATGTCAGGTGAATTAGAGATGTTAAACTGCTAAAATGTGTGGCTGTGTCTGTGTCTGCCTATCAACAGACTGGCATCCTGTCCAGGGTTTTTCTCTGCCTTTCGTCCTACGACCACTGGGACAAGCTCAGGCACACACCTCACACACACACCAAGTAAGAATGCTGATCTGGGGCTCACATCCCAGATCAACATTCTTACTTGCAAGCATAGAAACAGTTTGATTCATGTGATACAATGAGATCTGAGGATCTTTATCTGAGAATCAGAGCAGGTCTTTATCTGAACCAGCTGTTGGGAGTTGGGAGAATTCAAAAGGTTAAACATCAGCGACCAGACAGATGGCCTAATGGTGCATTCAGGCAGTTCTCATTCACAGGTTTACCACAAGCAACCTACACTGGAGGTCATAAATACAAGTGGTAAACTCAAATGCTGTGCAACCCGAGTATACCACTTTTTCCATGTGTAGCTTTTCTGCTGCATTTGCAAAAAAAGTCAAACAGACCGTGTTATTAGTACATACCATACCAGCTGACATGCATGTCCAGAAATGTCAAAATTCACATTTTACTAGTAGGAGTTAAATTGTAATATTTCAGGTCTCTCTGTGTAGGGATTTGTACAGGATGTTCTAAATAAATACTTTCTAATATAATAACACTTTCTGGTCTTATACATGACAATTGAATATGCACATGCATAACATTTATGTAAAACATGTAACAATTCTATTTTCAACATTCCCTTTTTACCTAGGAATATTTCATTCCTACTAGTGTTTTCTCTTAAAATGAATTAGGGAAAAAGCAATGAATTTGTAGTAGCTTGAATTTACAGTCAGTAAGGATTAGATTTTCACTGGTCTACCTAAAATTCAAAATCTATTTTAAGCATTCTTAAGTGTGCCACAGTTAAGTAAAACATTTTTAAAAATTCTGTTTTAAAGGGAAATCCCTTCCCACGTTTTTAGTTAGATGGAATGGAATGGATGGAATGTAGTTTTATTTGTCATTTATGCTATATACACACAGTACATAGTAAAAACGAAACAACGTTCCTCCAGGACCATGGTGCAACACAAGAACAGAATGTAACACAAGACCACACGTGCAAACAGGACAAAGAGCTCAAAAAGAACCAAGAGGAACAATAACAGCTAGACAAGACAACGTTCGGTATGATTAACAGCAACTACAGTGGGGATAAATATAGTTCTGTATTTTAGCATTAGAGATGTGCAAAGTTGCAGAATAGAAGTGACATATGCAAATATGGTGATAGATATGATTGTGAATCCTGGTCGCTTTGGTACATTAGCATGTTGCTAATAGCCATAGCCGTCTCTGGAGCGCTATCATTGAGCCATGTCTCTGTAAAAACGTAAGTACAACAGTCTCTGAACTCGCCCTGGGGGCTTAGTAAACGCAGAACAGAAAGAGATAGCAAGGGATACTTCTAAAATTCTAAATACAATTGGTTTAGCTGTCATCTAATAATGGATAACGGTTGACACAGGCATCAGGGATAAGAGGGACAAGCTCGAAACTAAAGTTATCAGGGTGGCTACATGGTTTTCTGCACATTTTACCTCAGTCTGGTGTCAACTTTATACTGAATGAAATAAAATCACTGTTTTCTTCACAAATTTGTTTGAAGAGTTAAAAATGCTAGCTTTTCTGCACATATTCGCTAGTAGCTATAGCAGTTCCAGGTAGGAGTTAGGACAGGTTGGCACCACGACGATTTCAAATAACTATAATATATTTGTGTGATGCATGCTTGACACCGTAGTAAAGAGTACCATTGAATAAAAGGGGAAAATGATTTAGCATCCAAAATCCTAATTAAGACCCGGTAGTGTCATGTTTTTCAGCTTTGTGAGTTTGAAAGCACTATTGAAAGCACTATTAATTTGAAAGCACTATTGTCACTTCCCATAACACAGAAAGCCAGGCCATCCCTGAGGCAGTGAAAAAGAAAAATACAGCCTTATAACATCAGAGCTCATGTGGGGCCTGCTGGGTCATTTGCCAGCTTTCATCTGTGCTCAAGCTTAGAAATGGAGCAGAGAAATTGCACAGTATAATTACTCAACGGCGAGTAAAGAGCCTAATTATGGGACAGATTAGCCCTGTATTCATTGTTCGATATCTGGAGATGTCGTAGATGGCTTTCTTTTAGTGAATGACACAGTAGATGGCTCTAGTGTATTATCCAACACACACACACACACACACACACACACACACACACACACACACACAGTTGAAACAGACTCTTTTCAGCTGTGGCAGCTGTGGACTTTCTCTGGTTACAGGCAAGCAGACACACCTGTTCAGACGCTGCTGTTCTCAGACGGAGTGTGTGTCTGTAGCATGCCTGAGAGATAATAGAGGCATTTGTGTGCATGCATGTATGATCAGGTCCACCAGCATGTATGAACACAATCATTGCCATCTTAATAAGATCTTCCTGCCTGTCATGATTTTGATCATTTTGGATTATGTGGTGGCTAGTGGTTAAGTGGCTAGTCAGAAGGTTGTGTGTTTGAATCCCAACACTGTCAGTGGCACCACTGAGGTTCCCTTGAGCAAGGTATCATCCCCCCCATGCTTCTCCTTGGTGGCAGCCCCCTGCTTCACTTGGTGAATAGGTTAAATGCAGAGAAAAAAATTCACATTGTTCAGAATGTGTGCTGTGCTGTGTTCACGTGTGACTATTGTATTTGGACTGTAGGAAGTGACAACAGAAACACACAGACATGGAGACCCAGATCAGCATTCTTACTTGGAAGCATAGAAACAGTTTGATTCATGTGATACAATGAGATCTGAGGATCTTTATAATTTCATCATTTCTTGGTGGGGGCTGCACATTCTCCATGTCTGTGTGTTTCTGTTGTCACTTCCTACGGTCCAAATACATGTCAGGTGAATTAGAGATGAGAAACTGCTAAAATGTGTGGCTGTGTTTGTGTCTGCCTATCAACAGACTGGCATCCTGTCCAGGGATTTTCTCTGCCTGTCGTCCTGCGACCACTGGGACAAGCTCCAGCACACACCTGCGACCACGGTTAGGCTAAGTGGCTCAGAAAACGGAGGGTCCCATTCTAATAACTAGAAAGCGAGACAGACTAAACATTTTTATGTTTCACACCATCAATGGTCAGGTACTATTGTCGATATACACAAAACCATACTCTCTTTATTACTGGTTGGATAAAATATCTGGATGGGCAGTACATCTAATTATACGGTTTACACAAAGAAGCCTTTACATAATGAATCCAACTATGAAAAAAACGTACTTAGAAGGTATTTAGAAGACTAAAGATTCTGCACAGCGAGGCACTGCTGAAGCTAAAAGAGCTTTGTTTTGGTCTTTGTGGTGAGACTGTGTGTCCTTCTTACTGCAATGGTTATGATTATAATTGTGATTAGCAAAATAGTAATAACATGAACAAATGTGCAGCACAGATGTTATTGGCTTATTCTTTTTTTCCCCCCAGCCTCATACTGCGATCCGCGAACAGCTGTGGGCCATGTAGAGTGGAAAAGCCTGTACAGTGGAAAAGTGAAAAAACTGTTGATGTGGGACACCTGTGTCTCCGCTTGCTGGGTGAAGACGGCAGCTTTGTGTGTGAAAATTTGATTTTCATGCATGTGCCCAGTGTTCATGCCATCAATTGAACACAACCTTTTGTGTGGTTGTGCCTGTGTCTGCGTTTTCATACATTTTCAATTCTGACTTTATAGGAAAACCATAAAAAACACAGCTAACCTACAGCAAAATGGTACCGTATATACAGTGAAAGAAAATATAGACACTTTTTGTTATACATATTTAGTCAATAAAGAGTGGGATGACTTTAAAGCAGCAGGAACACTCATTCATTCATAACTGCCATAATAAAACAGAAAGACAGAGATTTAAAGATTTAAATGACTCAGATCTGTTTAAGAACAAAACACTCTAATTAGAGGACATATAAAAAAGAACTCTGTGGTAAGAAAACATCTCGTCATGTTTGGTGAAAAAAAGATGGCACATTTGATCCAAAGAGAACCGCACCCATGGTACGGGAGAATAGGGGGCTGCTTCTCTTCAGACGGCACTGGAGCATTAAATGCCATTCGAGGAAACATGAACGGGGCAGCATACTGGACACACTGGAGGAGAATTTCATCTCATCAGCCAAGAAAGAGGTTTCTAAAGGTGGTGACCTATTAATTCTCTTGACTTGAATCCCATAGAAAATCTACTGAAATTGCAAGTGTATCAAAGCAACCCTTATAAACTTTAGGAATTCAAAAAGGAATTTGGCACAGGCCAAAAGTAAACCACAAATTACTTTTTTAATACATTTGTGGTTCATAGACCTCTCACTTAATAACATAGTAATACTGTTAACTGCTCTTTGTTTACAATTATAAGTACACAATGAACACGAGAACAATCAACACTCCATAGAGGGAATGCTGGACTGCAGCGTCAAAGGGCAGCACCCAATTGGCAGCAATGAAAAATAAATAATCTTCTCAGATTGGCTACTTTCAAACCTCCAGGCTCTGAGCACATCTGACCTTAACTTCCGGGCCTCATCCACCACGTCCCCTCGTCCCTCGTGCTGGTTGTTTATGTTTGGGGCAGCGCTGAGCAGCGGAGGCTCAGTCTGTTCAGGTGTCTGATTGCCTCGCTAACCGCCGCACCCAAACATTATCAACCAGCACAAGGACGATGGGCGTGGCGGACAAGGCCTGGATACCACAAAAGCAAAAAAAAAAAGGAAATCGCCAGTTTCCACGTAGATGCAGGGGTTTCAGCAAACAATTATTTATTAGTTTGGTTCTCCGCAAAAGACTGAAGCAGTATATATATAATTATTACATATACGGGACATAATTACTGGAATGTATGTAAATGTATTTAAAATATGTCCTGACAAGCTACAAAAACAAAAAGAGAGTGTGTGTCTTAAGGGTGAATCTGCTCCTGGCTCCACACAGATCGCAGGTGTCATTTTCTCAGCGCATCAGATAAATTAGCAACAGCTGATTTATATATTTATATATTCACACACAGACACACACACACACACACAAATGGCCCAAATTGTGATCGACAGCTGAATATGTATCCCTAATGAGACACACACAAACAGGCAAACATGAAAAATATACATGAAAAATGCATTTCAAAGGAGAAAAAGCAAAACAGAATAGTCTGCATAAACATTCCCACTGGAACCAGGGCCACTCATCTTAGCCCCCACACACACAGAGACACATACACACCTTCATGCAGAATGCACAGTCTGGAAGGAGTGATGTGGGTTGCTTTCTCTTCCCTCCGTCACACCAGTAATCAGTCTCTGCCATTTCATTTGGCACCGTAATAAAAGCAATCCCAGCCTGCTTCACTCCAGCAATACTAAAATAATGAGGCAGACACACGCGCACACACACTCACAAGCACACACACAGGTGGATAATGATGGAGGAAGAGGGAGCGTGGGCTGTAATGGGAAAAAGCACGGACATTCCCACTCTCGGTGCTCGGTCTTTCTGCTGTCCCCTGCCTCCAGCATTTAATGTGTTTTGCGTGCGTCTGCCATATTATAATGGATGTGAAAAGATTGGCTGCATTGAAAAATGTATGCAGTACAAGTTGGAGCCACACATTACCGATCCAGTCATTCAAATCACTTCGTTTGAATCAGGTGGAGCACCTACAGCGAAGGCACCGTCATTCAAATCACAATCCAAATCACAATCCATTCAAATCACAATCCAAAAGGTTTATTACATGACATGTAAAAACAGCAGCTATAGAAACACATTTTTCATCACCAATATTTTGTCAGTTATACTCATCACAATAACCTCTCTGGAAATGTCTGACATATTTCAGCTCCTGTAATAACTGCCTTTCAATCAGCATCATGATAAAAAAAAAAAATACAAGTAAAGGATACAACTGTGACCCTATGTAGTACCATTCTAATTAACCAACGTTATTATTTTAGAACAGAGATACCCAAACAATACTACTCTAAATTAGCCGAGCAAGGACACTGGCCATGGCATCTGGCTTCATGTCTACCAGACAACGCAATCTAAAAAGGTCCCACGTGGATCAAAGGGCAAGTTTATTAGCCGTATAATCATAAAAAGGCCTGCGGAGAGCTCATTTACGGCCGCCATAAACGTCTCCAGTCATCCTGAGGGACATCACAGCCAACAATGAACACAAGCACAAACGAATCAAGGGTCATTACGAAAGAGATTAACCAAAGAATGTCAGGCAACAGGTCAATGTAATATCAGACACCTGCAGGCTACTCAACTGTCAAATACTGCAGTCTAAGTCCAAGCTGTGCTGAGATGCTTAATGTCAAATGATACATTGAACATTAGGTTATTTAAGCAAGATACTGGTCATGTGTCTTCATTTAGAGGCTATTAAATAGTCCAAAATGTATTTCATGGAAGTAATGCAGATGCCCTTGTCTCTGAATGTTCCAATTTCAGACCAAAGTTCAGATCAGCATCAGTACCACCAGCACCAAGTCTTTAGTCCAGTGAATTAGCCGAGAGCACCGAGGCCTGCAGTGCTCTGTCCAATCACAGGGTCTGTACCAGCACAGGGAAGAGCAGCGATAAGTGTTCAGCTCCTCGGATCGGCAGCTTGTGTGTAGAGTAGAAATGGATGACTTCAGGGATGGTGCTGAAAGGAGGGCTGTTCTGGCCCAGGATGTACTTGCCATCCTTCGACTGGCTGAACTTCATGTGCATGAACCCCTGGCAGCTTCTGAGGAGCAGGAGGAGAGATTTGAAGTAAGCAAATAGAACTGGTAAGTAAGAGCCAACTTTTCCCAGGGATTTTATGCAAATGCACAAACCACCCATCGAAACAGGTTCAACACTCATTTCCTCTATTTTATGACACACATCAATATGTGTATATATAAAACACTGTTACAGTTTATGAACCTATATGAAAGAATAAACTGTGGAATCATCAGGTAAGCTTTAATGTTGTGCTGGACAAGATGAAGCAATGTCTAGACTATGGATGTATATTGTAAATGTTTATTTCTGTAATAAATTGAAACATGAAGGCACATTATCAGCCACTTCTTTTACTGTATTGAAAAACGAGTAGACACACCACTGAATTTTCCATTTTCCATTACACCTCGGGGAAGTATGTCCCTTCATGCAGATTTTTAAATGACTGACAGAGGAGAGAATATCTTCCCAAAGCTGTTCTTATGAAGTTTTATCCAACTTTCAAACACAGTCAAAATGGAATTGTGACTACTTTCACTTTCCCTGAGGTCTTTAAGGAAGGCGGGAGCCTGTAAAAGCTCTGGCAGCACCACTGGAATTTCCAATTACCTGAATGCATAAATATAAATGACTTCTGGAAAACTCATGAAAAACAGTTTATGAAGAATTACAGCTTAATACAGAATAAAAGTGTTTTACAAAAGTGTGCTTTTCATTAACAGATAATTCAGCAGCTACCCACTGGTTTCTACTGTCTGTCTACTTGGACTCAAGGGTCTTTCTGCTCTTTTTTTTTTTAAGTAATACATTCAAATTGAAAATTAATATCTATCATTTTATTCCTTTTATGAAATAAAATGTTTTAAGCAACTCAATGGACATATTTAACATCACATTCACATGCACAATCTCAATCTCCAGCCTGAAGCTCAAACCGGGACTTTTAAATCAGACAGCCGGAAGGGTAGAAGCTGAACTTTGCAGGAAGACAGCTCTCCAGGAGCAGTGCTAACGACCACTGCACTCACATGATACAGGCAACAGAGATCCATTAATAGAGCAGCGCTTTATTATACAACAAGTGTGTTCTGATTGCATACATAACACACTTGTTCTCCTACATGAATAGTTCTCCAATATGAAAACAAGAGAGCGAAGCTACACCTCCCCTTTAAGAGAGCCCAGTTTACACCTCTGGATTTCTAATTATAGAATCTGTGGCTGAGAGGTGAGCTCTAACTGCATGCTAACAGTCTGTCATTAAAGTACAGTATGTGAGAATTAAAACAGCAACACGGAAGGAAAATTCCTGTCAGAACAGTCAAGCACTGCTTCTTTTTATGCTGCGTTTTATGCTCCAATTCGAAAGCTTTATCTTGTGCTTTTTGAATTTTTATCATGAAAATGGAATAATGGGAATAATGGGAAAACATTTTGAATGCAGCATCCATCCATTTTGATCCATTGTGCTGTTGTGGAATTAGGAGCAGACTTGTAGCGAAGCTGGCGTCGCTGTTTTCTGTCAGCTCTCCAACAAGACAATAGAAACAGCATCTGTTGGTCATCTCTGACACACAGACCTGGCTGGCACTCGTAAGATGACCACTTACAAAGTTTATGCTCTGCTTGAGATGGTTCTGTGCGTGCTGAGTGTGCATGAGCATACTTTGTGGTCTGCAGCAGGCCATTCATATACAGTAGCACAAGGGCAAGGAGAGTGATTCACCTGCCTGATTACAGCTCAGGGAGAAAACGAGAGAGAGAGAGAGGGGGGGGGGAGAGAAAGATAGAGAGAGAGAGAGAGAGAGAGAGAGAGAGACAGACAGAGAAACAGAGAGAGAGCGTGAGAAAGAGCGACAGAGAGAACGCATGTGAGGGAGAGTGCATGCAAGAGAGAGAGTGACAGGCAGAGAGAGAGAGACAGACACACAGAAAGAGTGCACGTGAGTGGGGGGGGGGGGGGTTCGGGGGGCACCAGGGTGAAACGATATGGATCAAGATACTAATTAGAGGGAGAGATTTGAACAGATAAGCACTTTCGCACAATCTGGTGGAGTATTGGGAGAAACATCAGCATAGACATTAGGCTTGAAGGAAATAGGGATAAAGATAAAAGAAAAAGTGAAAAAAACACAGAGAGGATTGGGTAGCCTGAAGATAGAAGAGTGGGATAATGAAACAGACATGTGCACAACACATGTGCGTTAGGGTATAAAAAAGCTTCAGTGTGTTAACATGCATTGATCTGATGGTATAATTTCAATTGCACTTATTCTAGAATGTAAAGATTAGTCATAAGTTGTAAGTATAGTGATAATAAAAATATGCTCATTTCCCCCTAAACTTTGAAGCAAAAAGTAACCAAACTGTAGTGAGATTTCACTAAACTATCCTTTAAAAAAGATTTGGTGTAATATAATTGAATCATTATGATGGTAGACAGAGCTTTACAGCCCTATTTGTGTGTTTGAGGGCTGGGGGAGTGTGTGTGGTCAAAACAGAATGGTCATTTTTACTGCACCTGAGAGAGAGGGAGTACTCAGAGTGGCTGGTCTCACTGTTCCTCACCAGATAACTGCACTCTTTGCACAACGTCAACAAAGACTCAGCGTCCACACGGGACAGAGCACCATGGTACCACCTGGGGAAAACACAACCACACACACACACACACAGATTTGAACTTCAAATGCCAACACAAGAGACTCCGAGCTGAGAATGTAGGGAAGACACCGGCTGTTTGTGTGAGGACCATAACAACAGAGTGCCCACTACGGCCAGACACACTCCAGCAGTCAGTCTAATAGCATAACCATACGCACGCTGCTCCAATAAATCATTCACACACACACTCCTAAAACCCACCATGCTGAGCTGGGCTTCCCTAGAGCTCAGGAGAGAACCGAACAGATGAGATCATCAAGCCATTTCCCAAAACCCCCTACTGCCATTTTCACCTTTCATCACCTCAGTCTGTCTTATATACACTGTTTCAGAATAAACTGCACTGCACATGTCAGCCAGCAAATGCGATAGTGTTACTCACACTTGTTTCTCCAGGGGGAGGGTGGGGTCCACACGCTCCCCAAGCATAGAGGGAGGCTCACTGGGTTTGCGGAGCTTCATGTTGCCTGTGGCGAGAGGAGCTCTGGGGGAACGAAGGCGATCGGGAGGAGGAGAAGAGCGATCCCAATCCACACCCTCAAACTGCACTATAGGGAGGAAGAGAGAGGGAGAGAATACAATCAGAAGAAACACTCTAAAAGAAAAGGGGCCCACAATGTTTCCAACTGTTACTGTTTTTTACTTTCAAACTGCTATTTTGTAAATGACTTGCCCTGATTTCCTCTAGAATGTCTGCAGTAGCAACACTGATCATCACTTTACAGTGGCTACTCACACGTACTGTATGTGTCAGGAAGAACACAACGTTTAATCATTTTCTCCACATCTTCCACTTCAACTTCTACAGCCTGTCTGCAGTAACAACACTCATCACTTCTATAATTGCAGTAAGCTAGTGCGGTCATATGTAAGTGCACTCCTGAATGTGACTTCGTTCGGATAAATGGATTGTATTGATTGTGTAGTGAAAGAAATATTTCAATACACTAACAATGTTTACATGAAGTTTAATGAATAAAGGAGGGAGTGTTATTTTCTATGATGTGGGTCCTTTCAGGTGCTTTAACTACCCCCACATTGTTGGTGTGGGTTTAAGCAGGGTTGCTACATCGAGGCAGTGCACAAGCACAGCGTAGAAGTGATTGGATACACAGCGCTAGTTAATCTAAAGCAGGGAGAAAGGGGGATTCTGGGAGACGTGAGTTTTTACTGCAGGAGTCAAGCAGCAATTGTGATTCAGCAAGCAGGACATGTGCAGGACACAGGGAACAGGGCAGCAGAGGTCAGAGATCAACAGGGGTCACAGAGGTCACCTTGCTCGCCCATGGAGGGCTCCTCCTCCAGCTGGCCTACTGGAGGAGGCCAGGGCAACTCGGCCAACTCCTTCAGATCTGACCCTGAATGGGGTCGCCATCCGGATACACAGTACAGACGAGAGCAAGAGACAGAGAGACAGAGAAAGAGAAATGCATTGATCTGAAGGAGTAAATTGCACTGATTCTATAATGTCAGGATCAAATAAAATAATAATAGTCAATAAACAGATGTTCATTTTTGACCAAATAAAACTTTTAAAGAAAAATGAACCAAATTGTCATGAAATTTGAGATTTCAGGGGAAAGAGAGAGAGGTGATGAGAGCAAGTGAGGGGTGATGGGGGAAGGAGAGAGAGAGAGAGAGAGAGAGGTGATAAGTGAGATAAGAAAGAAAAACATGTGATAAGACAGAATGTCACTGATCCTCAGGGGACAATCACCAGCATCAGCCGGCACACAAGATATACTAATCAAATGAGGAAAAAAAATGCAGTCTGTGCACTAAAAGCTTATTACTACCTCAACCCTGCAACGCATCGTACACACAAACACTTTCACACTGTGCATCATTGTAATGCACACAGACACGTCTCCCATTCCAACAGGATTACATGAAGAGATTGCCAAGGGGAAGGCGTGCGTTTGTGTGCACGCACATGTGTGTGTGTGTGGCCTTGTAATTATCCAGATGCCTTTTACTAAATGTACTCATAATGATATTAATATTACAAAATCTGTAATACTGGAGACAATTAGCTGGTCCTCAAGAGGACTCAGGATGTTTTCACCACAAATTATTAATTTTTGGAAAACCTACAACAGCAGAATGCCTTTTGGCTACTGAAGGCATAGTTAGGGTTTACCACAGCATTACTCAGCTGCAGTTGATGAACTGTGCTCACAAATATACTAAACATGTGTGTGTGTGTGTGAGAGAGAGCGAGCGTGAGAGAGAGAGACAGAGAGAGAGACAGCTTCATAAGAGACCACCAGGCATGACGCCCTCATTCTTTCTTTCTAAAGGACTGCTTGAACAGTGGTAGGAGTCAGACAGCCCCATACATCTCCTGCTTGTCTGTTTAATTATTGAAGCAAGAGAAGAGCGCACACACGCACACGTACCAAGCTTTTTCACTCAGCTCTGGGTGCATTATTGATGTTTGGTGTCACACTGTGGCCCCCGTGGAAAGACAGAGCAAACTGGATCAGAGGATGACCTCCTGCGCCCAACCTACACAAACACACCTGCAGCTTCTGAAACAGCTGCTTGAAGCCCCGAACATACCAATACCATTAATATTTTATCTATCACTTAGAATAATAAAATAAAAACAATATGCTGCTTTTTCAAATTTTTATCATTAGAAATACTTGTGACTGACTGGTTTTCAGTATTTTATCTGCTTAATTTAGCCGCAAGCTATTTGTTTTGAAGAAGATAATTCAGGTCTTTAGTGCACTGACATTCAGTTTGTGTTGATCATGAAGAAAGAAAAGTATCACTCAGTTCTTCTACATCACAGAGTTGATTCTGGTTTGTTCATCATTGGATAAAATTTCATTCCTCAAAAGGACAATGATCCCAAGCAAAACTGCCTCCAGATATTTCTCCCTTTGAGCAGCATGGGATGAGCTGAACGCACAAGTTCTAAATTCAGCAAATAAGACAGAGCTGTTTAAATCCTTAAATAAATCCTTTAAATAAATAAATAAAATCCGTGCTGCTGTGATAAAGGCAAGAGATTATTATTTTGATTGAACTTGCGCATAGGCTTTCATGACCATTAAATCCTATTCATAAGTATAATACATAACATTAAAACGCTAATTATAAAGAATAAAATCTTGGCATTTGCGCCAGAACACTGACCACACACACAGCATCCAACAACAGCGGCAGCAGAAGAAATGGTGCATTTATGAAAGCAATTCTATGGCCAACTTGCCTGTAGGCCTTCTGAACTGTCACTGTCAGTTTGTGAGTGAATGTATGCATAAAAACTGTATACATGATGGCAGTAGTTGATTTTGACAGGCACAGAGTTCTTAAAGTAATGTTTACAGTTACAAGGTGAAGTGCTACAAACCAGTTTTTGCCTAAATATCATACAGATCTGGACAAATGGACAAACAGATCTGCTCTTTTTAATATCAGATCTGAGCCACCTCCATACCTGATTTGTAGATATGCAATCTAAATGAAACTGGACCAAAATTAATGTGAGATGATGGCCTTGTGGTTAGGGAGTTGGCCCTGTGATCAGAAGGTCATGGGTTCTAATCCTAAAACTGCTAGTGGCACCAGCCTTAAGTAAGATATCATCCCTGCACACTTATCCCTGGGAGCTGTGTTCCTGACTGCCCACTGCTTCACTTGGTGAATGGGTTAAATAAGGAGAAGAGTTTCATGTTTTTTAAATTGTTCACACATGACAAAAATAGTCATTTTTTAAAACTTTTTTACCACTGTGCACACACGTATTGAGTTGCACATTTTGTTCCAGTAAATGCTTTAGAAGCATTAAAGCATGTGATCAAGAACAGCAGAGTCTCAATCAGATCTGATGATCTTGGAGGGTTTCTGGTTCATTTGTTGTTAATGAGGCATGTGGATCATTCACATGCCGTTATTGATTACTGTGTGTGCGCGTGCGGGTCATTTCATGGGACAGGTTCATTCACTATAGACTGATATGTGTCATATACACACGTGAAATTGGGACCATCAAAGCAAAAAATCTGAAACAATTGGAATTGAGCTGTAGGGTTTACAATATGGAACACAGCCTAATATAGGCATGATGCCAACTACAGCATGGCGCATGACTTAATGCGGTCTGTGCTGCCCTGATCCTGCTCCAACCTACATTAACACCCTCCATCTTTGTTCTCTTTCCACACACACTCACACACACTCTCTCTCCTCACCTGCCAGCTCTTGTAATATTGACAAAGGGCAGCACATCAGCCTATATTAGCTACTGACCTGAAATGTAGTGTGTGTGTGTGAGAGAGAGAGAGAAAGAGAGAGAGAGAAAGAGAGAGAGAGAGAGATCCATGAGCTTACAGTGTTTGCTCTCACTTGCAGACATATACACTTGCACTGTTGGACACTTGCTTTTTCTTCTACACACACACTGCTCCAGTTGCCTAGGCGGTCCAGTAAAATACATACAGACAGATAACCTGTAGCTGTGTCACTGTACATTACTGAAGAAAGGGACAAACGTCTCTCAGCGTGAGAATCAGAGAGACTGCTTGCTCTTTGCAGAGGCCATGACTGGGTGAGCGTCGTCACAGAGAAGAGAAAAAATATAATCCATAATCCACCACTTCTACTGGCAATCCATTCCGGCATAAGAAAGAAAGGCTGCTGTCTGTCTCAATTAGATAGAATGCCTCACCTGGCAAAAATGTACACACACACACACACACACACCACACCAGTCAGCGGTAGAAGGTGAGTGCAGCGGAGAGCAGCTGCTGTTGTGTAGAGAGAAATAAACAGCACTGTGTGAATGCATTTAAAATTAAGTGGCAAGAATTAATGCAGACATTCACATTCTGCCAGAAAACCCACACGTCCTGCTTTTATTTCATTACAGACCATCTTTATTAATCAGTGTTTCCCCGCATCTGTTTATCCTTTGCACATTCATTCTTTCTCTCCCTCCCTCCTCCAAACTAAGACATTAGTCCTCTTTCACCCCCGTCACTCATGTCTCATCCCCACTGCACTGGCAAAACATGGAATTGTCTAATACATGTCTCTTCATTTCTGTCAGAGAGAGAGCGAGAGAGCGAGAGAGCAAGAGAGAGAGAGAGAGAGAGAGAGCGAGAGAGCAAGAGAGAGAGAGCGAGAGAGAGAGCAAGAGAGAGAGAGAGAGAGAGAGAAAGAGAGAGAGAGAGAGCGAGAGAGCAAGAGAGAGAGAGAGAGAGAGAGAGAGAGAGAGAGAAAGACAAAGAGTGCAAAAGAAAGAGAGAGATAATTGACAATGGAGCTACTCTTCTTTCTCCTGGCTTTCTAACAGCCTGATAAGCCAGCCCCCCCACTCACAATGATATACCACACACAGACACACACACACAGACACACACACACAGACACACACACACAGACACACACACACAGACACACACATCCAAATTTCTCAGACCAAGCGAAATTCTTCAGACTTAGAAAGAAAAGAGGAACTACGGAAAGGCAAAGTCCTGTTGAGTAATACTGCTATAAAGCTGGATAGTTTACAGAGTGTGACAAGGATCATGTTCAAAAACGACTCCAAAACATTCACTATGTACAATATTAATACTTTTTAAAACATTGTCAGAATCAGATGATAACTGAGCACTCCCACTCTGAAAGTGTCTTATGAGTTTGCTCCTCCCCCCAGTAAATATTACGCAGACAGAACACACACACTACACTTAACTCACATGTATGCTTTAGCTGTCCATCAATACCACTAAACACTACAGCTGTGCTGCACAAGTAACGCTACACCAGTACAGGCTATCTCTCCCTCAGCACTGAATGAAACGTCCAGAAAACACGTCAGCTCTCTCCTAACACGTCTGATCGGATTCAGACATGATAATGGGTGTAGTGTGGACTGTCTGGATCTCCCTCTGTGACCCATACTCACACGTACACACACACGCACACACTCTCTCTCTCTCTGTAATCAGCTCTGATGAGTGTGTAGAAGGGTGTGATGTGGTGGTGAAGAAGGGAGAGGTAGAGTTGGAGGAGGGGTGATGATGAAGAGGGAGTGTGCGTGTATGTGTGTGTGTGTGTGTGTGTGTAGTGGGAGTTAAGAGATGAATCTGCCCCCTCAGCACCCTGCAGTGGTTTATCACACAAAGTGTGTCAGTCCTGCAGAGAGAGGGCAAAATGGAGGGAGAGAGAGAGAGAGAGAGAGACAGAGAGAGAGACAGAGAGACAGAGAGAGAGAGAGAGAGAGAGAGAGAGAGAGAGAGAGAGAGAGATGCCAAAAAGAATCACAACCTCAGGCAAAAAAAATCAGTGTAGAATATACAGTATATAACTAATTATCAGTTGCTCTGAATTTTTTTTACTTGGCTGTAAATGAAATTTGAGGAAAGGCATGCAGGCCTTTCTACACCACCAAACAACTCATTCATTTGGAAATTTTCATTAGATTGAAAAATTTAATTGTTTGTAATTGAACCAGCTGCCCTTAATGGCTGTGAGCTGTGGGGTCTGCTTACAAGTCAGGAATTCACCAAGGGGGACACCTGCATGAGTTTTGTAAAGGAATTCTATAAGTGAACAAGAGCACCACAAACAATGTAAGCAGAGAAGAATTATTTCTATTTATGCAAATTCCACAAATGCAAAAAAGCAATTCCCTGTCATGTCATTCTTCATCTCCGAGCTGTGCACAGAAAACAACTCCCTCACTCAGACCAGTTCATTAACACACTCCTTTTCACAGGCTGAGGACCAGAACATAACAGCAAACTTAGAATCAAACAAACTGCAAAAACTACATCAACTCATTCAGGCTCTCTCCCACGAACACGCAAAATTGCAAACTTTGCAATGTATACAAACACATGAACCCACACATGCACACACGCACTACTCTCCTCCCCAGTCATAGTCATAATTGTCCTCCATCAGTCTCTCACTGTGAGTGTGTTTGTGTTAGGGGAATTCATTCAGCAGCACAGCTCAGACCTTCAGCCTTCCCGCTATCCCTCCCCTCCCTGTCGCTCCCTCCATCGCCCCAGCAGTGTCACAGCAGATATGTAGCTCTGTATGTCTAAGGCAGCTTAATGCAGCACTCTGAAATACATTACAGCCAATCCCCCCCTTCACCTTCATTACACCAATATAAAATCACTTCAAATGCTAATTCCAGTGGATTCAGACAAACACAGATAAACACAGTAAAGCTCTAAAGGGCACATCCTCTAGGCAGCCAATCAGAGCCCCAACCCCACATGAGCACTTGATTAGGAGAGAGTGAGGCTGTAAATTAATAGAAGAGCTGGTGACACTCCTGTAAAGCAGCACATCTCAAAGTCACTCAATTTATCCATCTCACTCCATCACTCTCTCCTCTCTCAGTGGCGACATTACGGCTGGTGCAGTTCAGCTGTGCTTTATGGCATCTTTTCTTATTCAACATACAGAACTGTGCAAGGTCTTATGCAGCTATGCGAATTGTTTAAACCCATTGTTCTCAGCATGTGAAATGTCTTTCTGCCAGCAAAATTAACATTAGAAATTTTGTGAGATGTTGAGGAGAACACAGGTTCGGTTCCAGATTCCTCCTCCGTTCCTCCAGCCGATGTTTGAATTTAATGAAGGACTGATTGAGTCAAACCAGGTTTCTGATGGAAAATACAAGTAATACTGAACTTCCACAAGAACACATGGATATACTTACGATAAAATCGCTATTTACGATATAATATTTGCTTTTTTTTTATTTACTTAGTATATTTAGTAATATTAGAGTGATAAACACATGGTTCATCTAAACAGTTTTTAGGAATCATTTTCACGGGGCCCTTTTGCACTGTACCCTTGAGTTGAATGCAAGATAAACAAAACGCAAAAAAAAAAAGTAAGAAAAAGTACATTTAGTATAGAAGTGTGGAAAATGGGATGCAACTACAGTTGTGTAGACTCCCATTTGAGATAGAGGCCTTGTGTGGATAATATGTGCCTTTCTTACCTGCGAAAGCCTTAGAGATGTGGTCCTTCTTCCATTCCCAGGGTTGGTCGTACTCATCTGCGGGCCTCTCGTCATCCTGTGGCAGTCTGCCCTCTCTGCCCTCCTCAGTCGTCTCTGTGGGCCTGGAGCCCTGCTCCTCGTATGGAGTGTCATACAGCTGCACCTCCCCTCTGCCCCGGCCTCCGGCTCGCCTCTGCAGCTCTGAGAGAATAAATTTATCACATAAAACGTCACTGCAGTATATGGCCTGTCTTCATATTTCCCAATCTAGGGCAGGCCATATATTTAACCCAGTTCCAACTCCCCCTTAACCACAACATCAAGAACACTGAATACCTGGTACTGGGCTTCAGCAAAAATATGGTCTTTGGTTTAAGAAACAGTGCTATAAAGTGTACAGATACTACGGCTGCACAGTGTAATGTTTAAGTAGTTTTTGAAACACTCTCTGCAGTACTGATATCAGGTGATGTTTAAACCAGTCTCCAGACGTTCCAGATGACTGCTCTGTGGGCACTCACGTGATCCAACAAGTGAAAATACTTTTAGTCTAAATAATTCATGCCAGTGAGGAACCCAGCACAATATAAAGCTGTACAGTCACAATATTTATTTTCCCCATACAGATTAGCCCTCACTGATGCTGCACCACACATTAATTATTATTATTATCATTTAAATGCAGGTTTTAATCCTTGAGAAACTTCTAAAAGCCAATAAAAATGCACTGTACGGTTCATGACAGTACACATTTTTGAAATTCGAGACAATATGATTTTACAATTTTATTGAGTGGCTTTTAGAAGCTCAGGGGCTTTTAATGGATTCATGCATTAACACAGAATTTTACAACACCTTTCAAATAAGGCTCAGTCAATCAGATTTTAGGACCTATCTGGAACTATAAACTGTGTTTTATGTATCCTCATGCTCTCCTCATATTACATGCATACACTTGTATTACATTTTGTATGAGGGTCTGAAACCATTTAGTGTGACAAACATGCGTAAACGATGAAATCATATTTCATGGCCCTCTATATGTATGTTACAATGTTATAAGTCAGGAACTGAGGGAGGAACTGAAGTGTAGACCCACATCCGTACCTTTAGGTTGTACGAGGTTAAGCAACTATGTTTTTTTCTTGCGGTGGCTACAGTCTGAATGAAGGAATATAGCAGGGTCCTAGTAAATAAATAAAAACAAAATAAAAAAAACAACAGCATGCACCCACAGCTGCAGGGCAAGCAGCAACATTTATTCATTAGAATGAATGGAGACCGGTTGCGAGGAGAAAAACAAGACGTAACGTGAAATCGATATGTTTCCCCCCTTGCCCAGCTGGGTTCTCTCACTGGGCGACATTAATTATGAAAATGTGTGCTGAGGAGTGGCGGGGAACAAATTTGAAGGGGGGACAAATTGTGTTTGCACAGCTTGGCAGAAGCTCAGGTTTTCATATAGAGGGGCTTAACAAAACCCTTGTGAGGGAGAGAGAAAGAGAGAAGGGGAGAGAAATGCAAGGGGGGAAAGAGATGGAGATAGATAAGATCTTCAGTTCTGATCTTAAGTTTTAATGTCACATCTCACACACCAGACCAATTTGTATTTCCATTTCACTCCACAAATGGGATCCAATCATCAAAAGAAAAAAAGTGCCTTCCAACACAGACGAGTCTGTTTGGATGCCTTTTGCCAGCACAAAACACACTTCACATAAAACTGAGAAAATTCACAGGAAAAGATGAAAGTCTCGTTTTCTGACCTCTACTTAACTTTCCGCGGGGCCCATTTGAAACAGCAATGTGCTCTGTATCACACTGTGTGTGTGTGTGTGTGTGTGTGTGTGTGTATGCACAGACATTTATATATATTGATACACATACACATACGTGTGTATATACACATACTTTATTTTGTTTTGGTTTATTTTTAGATATTTAAAATCTATTTTGAAGGGAAAAAAATGGAAATTTTACGCACTATTAGGCATTTAATGAAGCATTCTGTATATTATTAAAATGCCTACAGTTACAGTGACACTCTAGCCATAATCGCCCACCCTCTGTGTCTCTGGTTCCTGCACTTCCAGCTATTAGCCTGTAGCCAAACACCTTGGGATCTGAATTTTTTTGACAGAGAAGATGCATCACCATGAATCTGCGCTTGTGAGACGGAGTGAGGAAAGGCCAGACGAAGGAAAAAACTGAAGGCCCACGAACAGGGGCAAGTCAAACTTTAACCTTCAAACGTCTCTCTTGTGGCGGGCTCCCCAGCTGTCTCCATAGCGACAGCGGAGGCCTCAGGGGGACAGACCCTGAGGTGAGGGGGAGGGGGGCGGCAGCATGTTGATGTTAAGAGCCTCCGACAAGAGAGAAGGGGCTGAGAGATTCCACTGTACCTCAGCGCTGACACTTATTAACAGATAAGGATGACACACAGAGATGGAATCAGAGCGCCGACTTTAACCGGTCAGAGGGGGCGTCAGGTGAGGCTGACGACTCAAATAAAGAGCCAGGATTAGGTATCTGCACAAAACATGCACTGAATATCCCAACCTGTTTAACTGTGAGCGGTGCTGCTGATATAGCTACTTCCACTGAATGAAGGTTTACCTTAAAGTTAAAGTCCAGGGAAAGTCAAGTCAAACAGTCAAGAATGTCAACAGCTGTCTTTTGCACATGAGTCAGGAGGGCCACTGATTATTAGGGATGCCTGATAGATCAGTGGCTGACTTGCCAGTAAGAGGAAAAATACACCAATAAGTGAATCTAACAGTTAAATTAAGGCAAATTACAATAGTAACTTGTCGTCTCATTTTAGGTGAAGCACAAGGAGTAACCAGAAGTGATAACACCACTGCACCCCTCATCATTTACTTGACAGAAAACAAGTATATACACTGGCCGTCAACACATACTAGGCTTTAGTTAGATATGTAATTAATATTTTCACCTTTCACACATTTATTCAGACACAATGTCTGTTCTGATTTAGGAGTTACAGTAGGCTGTAGGAGCATCATAAATAATGAAGTATGTGTGTATTTTAATGTTTTAAATCTTTGTTTTGTGACGTGTGTCCAGATTCACTTTAGACATTTAACTGAATAAAAAGACAGTTTAGCTTTTAATAACAGGTGAAATAATATTGATTATCCAACACTAATCTCATTTATATGGTACTCCATCGTTGCAGATACCCCTGTTAGCCTGTTGTCTTTTGTTCAGGTGTGTCTCAGCTGGAAAAACGAGTGCCTGAGGACACGTTTAGCTTCAATTAATTTAGTTTAAGGAGCTGTCACATGTAGTATTCACATACTGTGTATGGCTTAAGACAGGAGTGTCTACTAAACAGTGCAAAACATCAACAGAAAGAAGTGTAAAACAACAACATAACTCATTAAATTAAAATAAATCAAATGAGCATTTTATAAAATCAGTATTGGCCACAGTGAGGTGTTTGTTTCTGTTCTGCTGCTTTCTAGACTTTAATAGATAATAATCATTACACACTTGCTACAAACCACACTGAGTTGTTAAGACTTCTTTATGTGATGTTTGGTCCAGTTTTACACACTGTTATCTACAAAAAAGGACAAATAGCAAATCAAATAGCTACACACAGTAGAAGCAGCCACACTGAAGTTATACTTTAGTCTCCTTTGCGCATATCTGATTTTTGTTTAGGGAGAGAGAGAGAGAGAGAGACAGAGACAGAGAGAGACAGAGATAGAAAGAGAGAGAGAAAGAGAGAGAGAAAGAGAGAGAAAAAGAGAGAAAGAGAAAGAGAGAGAGAAAGAAAGAAAGAAAGAGAAGGTAAGAGAGAGAGAGAGAGAGAAAGTAAGAGAGAGAGAGAGAAAGGCTCTGAGACTCAGTGCCAGATAGCAGCTGAAACCTCAAGAGAACAGACATGTTTAGTTCATTTTTTAAAAATGGAAAAAAAAAACTATGATGTTGGTGTTTTTTTATGCTTCTTTGTATCAAACAGAAAAGAATCTATACCAGCAATGTCATGGGCATTACTTTAAATCTGTTCTACAACAGCTTGTTAAGTGTGTTAAAAGCCTCCCTGGTGATCTGACCAGATTTGACCCTGAACAGCAATAAGCAAGCAAACAATCCACTGGGACACTTAGTAATAAATGGAGCATATCAATTAGATTAGGGATCAAATTATCCCAGCATAATATTTTTAGCTACCATTAGGCATTAGGGCTCTGGGTATCTGGCTTTTGTATGGACAAATACTTCCAAACACTAAAGAGAGCTGCATGCATCGTGAGTGGACAGGGTCTGGATGTGGAACAATGCCGCATCTAACGTGGCACGTCTATGAAGACTTTTAACAGAGACCTTCTCCAGACTGGAGAAAACACAGAGGGACGAACTTAATCTCACATTCACGCTCACTAACCCAGACCCTCTAGAGACATGGCAGGACACCCTGTAATGAATGAGCAGAGTTGAATGAGGACAGTCCACAGTGAACTACAAGGCACTAAAATGACACGAGTAATGTTCCTTTGAGGATTTTTTGTTTTGCAGAATAACAGAAAGAACAAATGAACTTTATGTGGTACTCATTTTCTGAGCTAATTTAAATAATAAAGTTTAGGGTTTAATAAAGTGTAAAAAAATAAGCTTAACATATTGGAAAAAATACAGCATACAGAAGGTGCCATTACTTTTGTATAGGCCAAATTTTGGGTGTTTAATTTTATTTCAAGAAGCATTCAGAAACTCGAAGCATGACAGGATCTACAAAAGCCTACATACATCACCACTCATACGTTTGCGCTTCTGAATGGCACAGTGGGCTGAAAATAAAATATTTTTTGTCATAGTTTTCTAGTGCATATCACATACAGCACATGGAAAATGTAGGCTTAACACATACTCACTAAATGTCTCACTTCTCACACACATCTAGGATGCACTGCTTTGCTGGAAGAAGGGCATGTGAACACCCCAAACTTGCTGACATGGCTAAAAAGCAGGATCGCTCGCCCGCTCATGTAGAGGTAGTATGTGTGAAACAGGCCTAAAGTACCAAGATTGGGTGTCCAGTTCTAATCCCACTCCAGTAATCTTACTCCAGCACAATCTGCTGGTTTCCCTGCGTAAACACACCTGATTCAACTCAGCAGTTGGTCACCAGGTTCAGAAAGTGGATCTGAGCAGGGAAATCACCAAACTGTGCTGGGCCACAGGCCTCCAGGGCTGGAACTGGACACTTGTGTGATAAGGTCAAACCAACTGAAGTGTCACTGAAGTCCATCAACAGCTACATGTGATGTGTTTACAGCAAACAAACACTGAATGGAAACTCAAACAGCAGATTGGTGGAAAGAAAGGCTATTAAAGCACTTGACTGACCGGTGATGACTCTCTGAGCCTCATAAGGTTCCATGTAGCCATTGTTCTCGGGGGTGGTAGGGCCCTGCCGGCTTTCCGACTGTGGATCCTGGCGGGCATCAAAGGGGTCTGAGTAGTCTGTGTCGCCTATCGCTGGGGCTGAGGGGACCACCTGAAACAAGCAGGACAATGGTGAGATTTCACAGTGAACTACAAAAGGCCCAAAGGGCCAAAGCTTGTGGAGGATTGCCTGGGGAAAGAGGGAAATGTATTGGCTTCTTTGAGTCTGTTAAAGAAACCAATTATCTAAAGACCATCCAAACCCATGCAAAACACAAAAGGACAATTATATTTATTGTATTACACCCTATGTATTATAGGATTGAATACTCAGAAAATAGAATTAGGGCTAATTACAAATCCTTTCTAGCCAAATCTGACTTATTTGGGTAATTTTAATATACAACTGTGGCATAACAAGCAACCAAGACTGTAAAATTGTTTATCTGAAGTGCTTTGTGTGCTAAATGAATACACAGATATGAGATATGGTGCACACACTCCATTCAATTGCATTGTGCATTTGGTTGACTGCCTGAAGTTATTTACATCATAAAGAACGATTTTGTGTTTAGAGAGAACATGGTTAGGATTTCCAAAGGTGCCTCTGCAATTTAATCCCAGACTCTTTAACCTGCGTCTGGGGAAACCAGTTCCAAGAGTAATTTTAATAAAGAAAATGATAAGTTCTAGAAAAAGCTCTATCATTCTCCACAAAGCTAAAGTAAGCTTATTGCTCTCTTCTTTTTGGAATTTTCTGTTCTACCTTAAATGGATCATCATGCATCCCATGGACAGAATGCGACTGCTGCGCCATTTTAAGGTAGAACAGAAGAGTGGAATGCAAAGCTAACGTTGGCCACTTTCTGCTCAGTCAAGTAACTGATCAACACTGTCGAGTGGAACGATCGAGTTCCCACAAAGGACTTTATTCAAGTGATTTGCAATCACTGTTCATTATTGAGAGATGGAACAACGGTCTCTGTACAAGGTTGGACTAGAGCGGAAAGTCCCTGCCAGAACGCAGATGACCACGTCGGGAAAAATCCCAAACAACAGAGACGACGTGCAAACATAAAAACAATGGAATTCACTGCCTTGAATGACCACTCTCAAAATATACATTATTCATTCTGCTGCATCACTGCCTACTGCTCAAATTGGTTGTATGGTACTAATAAACGGCCCTTGAGGGAGTCCCACTCTTGTCCACGAGGCAGAAGGGGTCCAGAGGAAAGTGTTGATGAGAGTGTTAGAGGAGCATTTGTCTTTCAGCGCAGCCACAGAGAGTGTGTCCGCCGTCAGCTGGCACCCTGACAATTACAAAGGAAGCCATATGGTCTCCCAAACGAGTGCACTGAGCCACAGGTTCAGAGATGCCAGCATTCAGAAAGCTGTCTCACAGCAGCAATGTGCAACAACCTTCCATCACCATACCAAAGAACAATAGAAAATTTAATTCAGTCCAGTTTTAACTGATTATTCATCAAATACTATCATTTAATAACTTCCCATTTGAACAAGTGACTGTCCGCATGCAGTCATTTCCAATGGGGAGTAAGACGAAAGATGGCTGATGTGTGAAACATTAAGCATTTATTGAAATTGATGTGGCCACTCACTACATTAAAGACCTAATGCACTAAAGGAGCTCAGTTAGAGCACAAATCAAATAGCTGGCATCCCATTTGACCGCTCCGATGACCACACATTGCCCCGAGCCAAGCTAATCAGCTCACTCATCATGGCCAGTGATTAGTGTGTGCAGTGAATCAATGTGTCCGTTTAAAGCACCTGCAGCCAGGATGTCTCTTCTTGCACAGATGTGCTAGTGTATGTTTGAGTGCATGGGTGCCACTGCGGATGCTTTACTGTGCCTGGTGTCTGATCACAGGAAAAACAATAGAGACCTTTTAGGCTCTTGTGAGAGCTCACAATGGGACCCCTCTGCATGCTTAAGCAAACTCAATCTATTATTCATGTGCCCCAGCCCACCGTACATCAGAGGGCTCCGACACCTCCGTCTCAGTTCAAAAGGGTCAAAATCCATGCAGGGATTACAAATGGATTAGCTCGCGCCAAGCCTTTCTGAGCATTGTAAATTCAATCCTTTCAAACCTTCCTTACTTCAACACCAGCCATCCAACCAAAGACCGGCAGACTTTGTGTTTGAAAGCCCTTCATGGTAGAGGTGTGCAATAAATTGATAGGATATCAATGTCACAATAAATTACACACTGATACGCTTAGCCAACTACATATGAGGTGAAAAGAGATTTCTAAGGTTTTGCAGCCCGCATGACAATATCTGGAGTCAAAGAGAGATTTAATGGTCATGTTTATAGGGTACGTCGGCCAAAATGATAAATGCTATTGTAAATATTTCTGTCTCCTCCAGTGATGCTAAAACAGACTTGAGGGACTTTTGAACTTTCCAAGCTGTTTGGAACATTTTTACCCTCCACTAGCAGGGCATAGTCAAATTAGAAAGCTGAGCCTAAAGTCTATATAGAGACTATAGTCATAGTTACAGGCAAATTATTATTAGAAAGTTGAACGTAAAGAATGTATTGAACATAAGATTTCTAGCTGCTGTATGATGTAGATACAGCTGGGAATTGAGGTGAGAGAATATTTATGAATAAAAACAACATTGTGAATTCTGTTAAACAAATGAGAGGGAGAGATATGAGGGCATGCCATAGAATGCTCCAACATGACAGCATATTAAATAAAATTATAGTTTTTAATCCCAATGTAGCCACTCTTATTGTAAGAAAGCAGAGTAGAAAAATAATCACTGAAGTCTTTTGATTGCACTGCTTTTTCTGAGCATACCCATCAATGAAATAGCATGTCTTATTATATATTCTTTTTTGTCAGTTTACACACTTAACTATGCTTTTAATTCCCAATTGTACTCAAATCCTGTTCTACCTACCGGCTCTGTCGGCTCCTCTAAGGACACCGAGCTCAGAAGTATCTTCGTCCGACCCAGATCTTGCGATTCCACCTTGATGAGCCGATGCTTAGGGGACACCGCTTTCGTATCCAAACCTGTGCCCTTCAGCACAGATCCAAACCCACCTAGAGGGGTCTCAGCTGAGCCACTATCATTCCTGCTTTTGCTCTCATAGTCTTCATATGGGTCCTCGAAGTCCAAGTTCTTCTGCACACGGTAAGCCTTGAGGATCTCACTCTCCGTGTAGTCCGGCTTCGGTGGCTGAGGAGGGATTCGCTTGCTGCCAAAACTCAAATAGTCCTTCAGCCACTTTGCCATCGTGGCCAATCTGAAAACAAATATCAAATCAACCAAGCACAAAACCATCATTACAACCAAACTGTACACAGCAGGCAAACCTCAAGCTTATTTAAAACAACCACGCCGAACGGGAGTCTAAAAATAAAATACATATTTCAGCTCAGAAACGTGAAAAGTGAGGAGCGTAATCCCTGGGGAAGGTTTGGCTGAGATTACATGCAGACTGTCTGTCTGTCTGTGTTTAGTACTGAAACACCGATACCCATTCACCACCTCCTGTAACAGCGTAAAAAACATGGAGCACTGCTATTCATTTGAAAACAATATTAGCTTTACAGACAGCATGCCTTTGGGGAAACAAAACATAATAGTACAAGTATTTCTATTGTAATCCAGTTTAAAACAAATAATATTATAAGGTACTTCAATGATAATGCTGCATTACAATAACATTAAAACAACAGGAAGACACTAAGCAGTAGAAGTCTAGAAGAATACACTGCATAGATACAAACACACACACACCATATATATACAAAAATATATACTAAAGAGAAAGAAAGAGGGGGACAATGTGGTAAAACAAAAATCACATCATAAAAGCCTAGCAGTTGCAGAGCTCTTTGATAAACATCCCATTTAAAGATCCCCTATTTTAGGGAAATGTGCATCATTCATGTTCATGAATAAGAATATTCAAATAGGTGAAATAACGACCTAATTACTATTTGTTTGTGGAGCGTTGTGCAGTTAATTGTGTCTTCGAGGAAAGAAATTCTTTGTTGCAAATGACACAAGTGCTAGAACTGAACTGCATGGAGCTGAATTGAGAGCTAAAATTGAAGAAAGCTGAACTGAGTATAAAACTGTGTGGAGCTGAACTGGGTAAAAGCGCCTGACAGTGTTGCCTACAGCAACTGAGCGCAAAACCAAACCTTTCGAAAGGAAAAACTTAACGCAGTTGTTTCGCTGAGAAAGTAACCAGCCGACCACTCACGGCTGCACTTCCAGAGACAACAGCACTAATGAGCACATTCGGAAACACTCTGACTTTTACTCACTGTTCTTACTGCAGCTCCACTCCGCTGACTTCTCCTCCACACTGCATTCGAAATCCAGAGGGGAGTTCTCCAGCAAAAAACACGACAAAGCCCTTTTTTCAGCAGCAGACAGATAGCAGACCCCTCTCTGCAGCTGAGGAACAGGAGCGTGTGTGAGCTGCGACCGTGTCTCCAGCTTCTCTGGAAAAGAGAGTAAAGCTCAAACGAGCGACCAGAGTGGAAGAGAGGGAGCGTTTAAAGGGGAGGACATCCAGAGGTGGGCTGTTTTTTATTCAGCCGGTATTTATTACCACGAGGAGAGAGACACACCGAGAGAGAGACACAGAGGGAGAGACAGAGAGAGAGAGAGAGAGAGAGAGAAAGACAGAGATAGCAATAGAGAGAGCAATAGACAGAAAGAGAGCGAGAGACAGACAGAGAGAGAGACAGGGGGGTGTCACTGGCGTAGCCACTCTTTTTCTGTGCCATCTAAATCTACAGCTGGCGCATCAAAATATAACGTACCAGCTGTGGCGGTGAGCATGTAAAATGAAGAATAAGTTATATATGAGTTGGCACAGGCAGATTGATAATGAATTTATGAGTAACATGGACGAAAGCCAAGCAAATTAAAAAGTGCAGACATGTGCAGTAAGCCCTGTGTGTCCTGGTGTGGGTAGGGTGGGCTGTCACCTTGACGCTGAGGCTGTTTGGCATGTGCCAGCTCAGGTATGTGACTGTTGTCCCAAGCATAAGATGTTATTGGAGCAAAAAAATAATCAAGTGTCCATTTGTCATACCCAGCTCAAAATTGTTTTCTGTATTTAACCCATTCACCAAACGAAGCTGGCGGCAGCCAGGAACACAGCGCCCAGAAGCAGTCTGTGGGGACCTATATTACGCAAGGGTACCTCAGTGGTGCCACTGGCAGTCCTGGGATTCAAACTCATGGCCTTTTTATTGCAGAGGCAAATCCCTGACCATAAGGTCACCAGCTGCCCCTGTTGTACATTGTGTGCACATAGTTTCACATTGTAAACACTTGTTAAACACTGTCTACTAGGAACCATATTATTTTACTACGCTTACTGTTATACTACTTTTATTCTACTTGTGTTTTCTTGATTTACTGCGCAAACTTGATGGGGCTTTCAAGAATTTATTTTCTGGTAATGGTGTTCCATTGTACCTGACAATAAACTTAAAACTTGAACTTAAGTTTACGTGATGAGTGGAACAATAGAAATAACCCACAATACCTTTGAATGAAATTTTGTTCTACAACTTTTTTTTCTTCATGTGTAGAAACATAAGGTTTTGTTCCAACAGCGATCATGTAATTTCATATACTCCACACAAAATAGCACAGTAAATACAAAACTCCAGTTCAGTGATTATATTAAGTTTTTTTCCAATTGCTGTCATTATTACCTGTACTTACCTGCCATTTGAATCTTAAGATAGACCTAATATTACTCGGAACTCAAAATACTTAATTATTTATTACGTGTTAAATTTATTAAATCTGATTTTTACAACATGATGTAAACAGCAGAGTTCCACTTTCACACAAATAACATTTAATGAACGGTATTTCTACTTTGACTTGAGTACAGGAGCTGTGTGTAACTCTTTGTCCACCACTGGAATTAAATGACTAAACATTTTATTTGGTGGTCTTTTAATGCTAATATGTGAATAAGTTTAAAGTAAAAGCTCTGTCAGGGCAGACTGACACAAATGCACAACATGAATAAAGTTGTGAATGTAATAATTTTAGGAAATATGTCTGGATGTTTGCTAGTTGAGGTATCCTTATGTATTTGATGCAATGCTTGAGAAGGTTACAAAAATACATAGATTTTCGCTCAGAAAACATACTTTCCTACACTAAAAAATACTGTTGTATTGAACAATATAATATTCTGTGTTTATTCTCTTATATAATGCTTTTTTTTTTACCAAAGCAGTGCAAGTTGCTCTTCAGCTCCAAACCTGTTGTTTACCTATTGACCTAAACTTCTGTCCATGTTGACTGTTGTATTTGACCAAAATTAAGGCCTGAAATGAAGGATGTTTTCAGTGCCAAAAATTGCAGGTTATTGTTATCTGTTGCCAGTTTTAAAAAGAAACATTGTTATAGTAAATCCTGCTTTTATTCTATGTTCATTTTGTGGATACTTTTATTGCTTACTTTTTTTATTATGCGTGTATGCTTATTTTATTTCTGTAAAACATATTAAATTATCTCTATGTGCTATACAACTAAATATGCCTTTATTTTGCACTTAATTTAAGACATTTGCTCATTTATGTTGGATTTTTCTTTCGATTAACAATTTAATTAATTATTTATTCATTTAAATTATTAGCATGCTCAGTCAGAGAGAGCCAGTTTTAAATTATTTTAACCACTATTAATGGTATGAGAATGAATTCTTTGTAAAAAAAAAAAACCCAACTCTTAAGTGGCTATTACATGATGACTAATCTACACATCAACTCATAAAGTTCAACAAAATAAATACAGACAATGCTGTGAAACGCTGAAACCTGACGACTCCTGAAAGCCAGTTCACCGAAGTACCTGCTAATACAGCCAGAGCATGTAAAGCATCCCTTGAAACCATCTTTACGAGAGTCATGATCTCACTGTTTCACCGCAGGCAGATGGAGGGAGGAAGATGAGGTCATAGTACCACACACACACCCCCACCCACCACCACCACACACACACACACACTCCCCCCAACCACCCCCCTACCCCATCTCCATCATCACATCGTGCCCTCACTTCTCTAAATTACCCCATACAGACGGGGACGCGTGAGCCTGGAAGAAGGAGCCTCGAGGGACAAAGGAGAGAGCAAGAGAGGCAAGAATGGGGAGGCAAATTACCCTCTTGTAGAAGAGAAAAGAAATGCAATCAGCAGACACACACTGTACAACAGGCCCGGCTGTGTGTTATCGTCTAGAGCAGTACAACTCTAACAGCACTATCAATCTATACCCTTTTTAATTTAAACCTATAGTACTGTCTAACAGAGTAAACTCTAGACCAATAGCTAGAGCTATAACCTTGTAGCCGCAAAATCAAATCAAATCAAATGATACCTATTTTGACCAAAGCCTCTTTGAGCTTATTGAGTACAAATGCATATGCTAGTGACAAACCAAATAACTGAGGATACATATTCATGTAGTAATTTGAATGCAAAAGGTAAAATTAAACATAGTCTGCTGTTCTGTCATTTCTTACACATTTCGTTAACGCAGATTTTTTTTAAAGCTATTTATTTTGAAAGTTCGTTGTTTTTTGTGCTATAGGTCAAAAAAAGTATTGGGACGCATGACAATTACATCAACAGAGACTTTAAAGACACTGCATTCAGAATCCCCCCAGGCTCTGGACTCTTAAGAGTAACTTGTTTTACTATGACAAACTAGATAAAACGCAAATGCCCTGCAGTGGCACATAGCTTTGGTTTTATATTTGATTGGATTACATTAATGTTTAATGTAATATTTAAACTGTAACTGTGCAAATGTGTTAAAAGGAACACTGTTGTTAAAAAGCTTTGTTCAGTGTTTGCAAATCAAATGTATTACACTTTTCTTCATACAGCAGTACTTAAAAAATAAAAGTGCACAATACCTTACTTATTTTATTTTGCATATAACAGTGCGACTAATCATGATTAATTACAGAAAACAATGTGATTAGTCACGATTAAAAACCGTAATCGTCAGTCAGCATTTATTCTGACACCTCTTAATTGTTGCATTCAGGTGCTCCTTACCTCCAGTGAAGGGTAATCTAAATGCTTCAGCAGGCCGAGACACTTTGGACAAGCCATGCTTCCAACTTTGTGGGACACAGTTTAGTGAAGACCCTTTTCTATTCCAGCATGACTGTGTCCCAGTGCACAAAGTGAGCTCCATAAAGACATGGTTTGTGTGTTAGAACTTGACTGACTCACACAGAGCCCTGACCTCAACCCCATCCAGCACCTTTGGGATGAACTGGAACAGAGATTGTGAGCCAAATCTTCTCGTCCAACATCAGTGCCTGTCCTCATAAATGCTCTACAGAATGAATGGACACAAATTCCCACAGAAACTCCAAAATCTTGTGGAAAGCCTTCCAAGTAGAGTGGAAGCTGTTATAGCTGTAGGGGGACCAACTCTATTATAAAGTCTATGTATTTGAATGCAAAGTCTTTAAAATGGCTGTTGGTGTAATAGTCAGGCGTCCCAATACTTTTGTCCATATCGTGTACCAGTGACAAGTGAAAACAGGGTAGCTAAGGGTAAGATGCTCATTTTCATGTAGTAATTTAATGTAAAAGGTAAAACTGAAAACAGTTTTACCTTTTACCTTTTACTCTACACATGCTAGAGGAAGATGTCTGAGAAATAATGGAGCTGTGATTCTTGTTTTTCAGGCCTCACGTGTAAACTTCAACTGTTGCACAGATTCATCAACTTAAAGTGCTTCACTGACAGCCAGGGGGAATCCTTCCTCTCCACTGCCATCAGACTCTACAACTCCTCCCTCTGTCACACATCCACACAATAATCTGTGCAACAGTCTGCTGCTTCTTCTTGTGTAGTTTCTTACAAGGTTTAAATCATGATCATTATGTGTTTCACAATGTGCATTATTTTGCTATGATGTGCAGCAGTCTACCACATGCAATATTGTGTAATCAGGTGGTAAACATTATCATTATGTGCAATATCTTATTATGTGCAGTTGTCTTACCATTTGCAGTATTGTGACATTTTCTAAATGAGTGCTGAATCACTTTATGATGTGCTGTATATTATTATGTGCAAGAGTCTTACCATGTGCTATAGTTCTACTTATGTCCATATTACTTAAATACTACTGGTTTCCACTAAGTGAATGTACTCCTAACCACCGTTTGTGTCATTAGTAATTTGCTTAAAGTGTTACCTATCTATAGTATTTACACCCTGCATTTCTGTATATAGCATAGTGTATTTTCATTCTGAGGTATTTCTCTTTGGATTTTATTAGATTTTTTAAAACATTATAATGTATATTGTTCTTGTCTTTGTGTCTCTGTGTGGCTTTGCAGTCATAGCATTAACAATTTTCTGATTCAAATTCTGACTCAGATTTTATGGAACAGAAATGTTACTCTTGTGCCCCCTAGTGGCCACATGTATAAATGACAAAACTCACCCTACTACATACATCAAAAGCTCATCAGCAATCTCACGTGTTTCCCAAAAACATAATACAGACGCATATTCTGCCAAAGTGACCGAATAAGACATTATTTTAAACAAAAGTAGAATACACAGGATAAAAACTAAAAGCCTAATTGAGATTTTTGTTTTTTTATGCTCTTACCCACAGTATTCAGCATTTCCTGCAGAGAGCCTCCTCCAGCTGTGGCCCCGCCCTCTGTGAATGCTGATTGGGTATCGGAATTGCAGCTATGCCATGATTGGCTGGAATTATTTATCAGGTCCAGAGTCTGACACAAAATATTTAAAAAAATGAGATTTGTCAGAAATGAAACTTAAAAATAGAATACCAGTGACTAAAGTAAATAGTGTGACAATTTTCTTAAATAAAGTAACATTAAAGAATACAGATACAATATAGAGTGAAGAACAACGTTGGGAACGAATGGGCCAATTAGAAATGCCCCTCATCTGTTCCTCGCAGCTGATTGGTCAATTTTCGAGCCAAGTCAGTCAAGTCCAACAGGCATGTGTATGGTGCACCCAACGTCATTTGGCACAGGGCATCCCTACACGGGGCAACACGACGGTCCAGAGACCAGAGACCCTCCTCCTGATGCATTTAACGTGAGTGTCAGCGTCTGCTGTTTTTCTGCCGTAGTTTATCTGTGCTGTTGGGTGAAATGTGTGTCCGTCATGTGTGAAAGTTACTCTCCATGTGTCAGATCTTTCATTGGGCACCTGTATTTATCCTTGATCCCCCTATTTCCCCCCAGAAAACAGCAAACAAAGTGCTCTTCTTTTTGCAGATGAAATCATTGAATATGGTCAAATTAGAAATATTATTGCACTCTCTTGCACTAAGTAGTGAACCTGTCATTGTGACTTAAGCTTGTGTTTATGTTCATTGTAGCTTTTGGACACTAGAAGACAATGAAGACCTTAAAAGCAAAGTTCAAGAAGACAGAGGTAAGATAATACTAAAGGTGATTGGATTCCTGTTGTAATGCAGCCTTAATTCAGCTCTATAGAACTAATGCAAGCTTATCAGTCTTCTGAAAGATCTTTAATCAGCAGAGTGTTCTTTTCTCTTATCAAGTATATTCAAGCACAGACAGCATGTGTGTGTGTGTGTGTGTGTGTGTGTGTGTGTGTGTGTGTGTGTTACCACATGCCCTAGCTCCATGGTCATTATAAGTCTCATTTACCAATAAGGGACCAGGCCAGCCTACAGACAGCCCCAGTGGTAACCTGAGATCTCCATCAGTGTTTAATTATTCAGAAACATACACACACACACACACACACACACACACACACACACACACACACACACACACACACACACACACTCAAACACACAGTGGTTGGTATATTATTTCATGCTATTGGTTAACCATGAAAAACAATTCATGTGCTGTGATGTGAATTCAGAGTTTTCACAACCCTGTGGTCTTTTTACAATCTAAATGTATGCAAATTTAGTTTAACTTCACAAATGTACAGGCCCTGAGGTGAGACGGGGCTGTTGGATGGTTAGATGACCCACCAAAGGGGAGAGAATGTGAGATGCTTTAGCCCTCCTTTGCATCTCTTCATTCACCAAAGCTACAGAACCTTACTGAGTCAGATTTCTCCATTGTCAGTCCATGTTTTTTGCAATAGACAGGTAACACTGTACCCCCAGGTCCACGTGGGAACATCTGAGACATCCCCCACCTACTCATCATATTATTTTGTATGGAATAATGAATAAGAATAATTGTTCATTTATTTTAAGCAAGGAAAAGGTTGAATCTGTGTTAACTAAATCTAAATTAAATATGCAAGGGAGAATTTAAATAGGCTTAATAAAGAAAAACAAATACATAAAAACAAATTAACACATGTAAATTAAGGCTGACACAAACTGCATAACATATATATCTATTGGGGGCCCTAAATGGCGAGGAATAGCAGTCTTTACTAAACCTGTGATTGAGAAGATCGTAATGACTTCATGGATCGGAGGCTAGAGAGGGCCCTTAAACAAAGATAGGTTTATGGTCTCTGTTGTTACAGGCAATTACTTTCATATAGCTCAGACTTACTACATAATAATCAATGTAACAGTAGTGGCTTTAGACATAGCTTCAGTGTTTGAGCAGAGGCTTTTTTTTTCTGTTGGGACACCTAACCTGGTTTTGCATTTACAAATCATCTGACCAGTGGAACAGGAAGGATCAAGTGAATAAATTGGTCCTAGAGGTATTAGAATCCATATAGTGAATAGTATATAAACAGAAGAGAAACAACCCCTTTAAAATACTCACATTTTGTTGCTTTACAGCCTGAAATGAAGATGCACACAAAAGGCAGTTTTATTGAGAAGGAGAAAGGATCGGCCTTTGTGTTAGTACTTTGTGGAACCATCTTTTGATTTATTTATATTTACGGCATTTATTTTATCCAAAGCGACTTTCTCAACTACAGGGGACAGTCTCCCTTGGGATTAAGGGTCTTGCTCAGGAACCCGGTGGTGGTTTGCTGAAGTTAGGACTCAAATTCATGATCTCTTGGTCCAGAGACAAGCATCCTATCCACTAGACCACCACCCCAGTAATTACTGCCTTGAGTCTGTTAAGATACTTCCCTAATTTACACTTCTAGACTGCAATATTTGCCCACTCTTCTTCACATGGCTCTTAAAACTCAGTCAGATTGGATGGAGATTGTCAGTGGACTGTCCAATCTGGCTTTCAAGAGGTTTTCAAGATGGTTTGGGCAAGTCTGGGCTCTGACTAGACCACACAAGGACATTCTCCTTTTTCTCCTTCAGCCACTGTGTGGTCAATTTTACTGTGTGTTTTGGGTTTTTGTTGTGTTGGAAGGTGAGAATTTTTCCTCAACAACTTGATTATATTTGCCCCCTCCATTCTTCCTTTTATACTGACAAGTGTGCCTGTCCCTGCTGCAGAGAAACACACCCCTACCAACTCCATTCTTTACTGTAGGTGTGGTGTTCTTTGGATGATGAGCTGTGCTGGCAGTCCACCAGTTCTATTGTTTGGTGTTGAGGCCAAATAATTTACAAACCAGCCTCAGAATCTTCAAGGCATGTTTTGGCAAAGTTTAATCGAGACTTAAAGTGGCCTTTTTTTAAGGGCTGACTTTTTTCTTGCAGTTCTCTCATATAAGCCACACTTTTGGAGAACTTGTGATATAGTTGCTACATGCATTGAATGACCACTCTTTGCCATTAATAGGTCCAAAGTTGCCACAGGCCTCTTGGTAACTTCTCTGACTAGTTTCCTCCTTGCTCTTGCATCCAGATTTGAGGGACAGTCTGATCCGGGGAGGGTCGTAGTAGTACCAAACACTTTTCACTTCTTAATTATATGCCATATTAATTATATTAATGTGCCCCTAGGGATTCATAAAGCCTTTCTATGTAATTTCTTTATGTCCTTCACCTGACATCTTTCAGATGCACTACCAAGCCTTAGAATGCTCAATGAACTTACCAAGCTGTTTTCAACTGATCACAAGTGGAAGAGGTGACTAGTTGCGCCTGATTGAGTTACTTTAGGAGGGGGTGATCCTTCATCCATCTCAGTGATTGTTCTTTTTTTCCTTTATTCTAATCTGTTAACGTCTCTTTTCTTGAATGTTATAAGTTGCTTTGAGTGAACACAGATGGATTTTTTGGGCGGTATGTCTTCATTTCAGGCAGCAAAGCAACAACATGTGAATATTTTGAGGTGGGGTGATTCTTATTGAGGCCCACAGTACCCACACACCATAGTATGTATAATGGTTTGCCTTGAGTTGTTAAAACCCAAACATTGTAGTGCATTCTGCTCTGTTAGTGTACAGTCTGTGCCCAAGCAGCATTGATTTTCTGTTTTTCCTGCGTTTTTTTTGCTGAGCCCTGGTCTCTTGGTGCCAGTACTGTGGCTCAAGCTCCAGAGCACAGACTAGATAGAGGAGGGGGAAAAAACGACAAAAACAAATGCAAGGGCCGTGGAATGGGGAACGGGGGAGAGACGACAGAATCAGGCTGTGGTCTGAAAAAGAAGGACGCAGGGAGAGAGGGAGGTGTGTGTATGTGTGTGTATCTGTGTCAGCCAGCCACTGCAGTGTGCACCAGAACCGTACGGGGTAAGGATAGTTGCACTCGCGCAAGCTTCATACAGGAAGTAAATATTGTTTGGTTTAGATGCTAGTCTGACCATATCCATACTCAGGGATCAAGGAGGCTTCAGTAAGTTCATCAGTTTTTTGTTAGTCATTGCTGACCAGACTACATACAAGAAGCTATTAGCATTTGGGAAGCATATAGATTGTAACTGTTCTCAGAGGTGACTAAGCCTTCAGTTAGATAATGTTGGCCAGTCTTCTGTTAGTTAGTCTTGACCAGTCTGAAGGAGGGACAATCTTTCTTTAGGACTTTAAAGTCCTGACTCATTCAGGCTAAGCCTTTTTATGGTGCTGCATTTTGGCGTATTCGCCTGGGCGTGGTCTTTAGTTCTAATGTGTGGAGGAATAAGCTGATGCTTGCGTCCCAAGCTCTATGGATTCGCAGTTGGTGTGGAGCCTGATGAAGCGCTGCTGCCCGTGTGCCGGAGCACTGGTGGTACGTGCCTCACACACACACACACAGAGGAGCACACAGTGTACATTAGGTCTGGACTACAGTGGTGTTATATTTGGATTTTTTTCTTTCTCGTTTTTAAACGTTTACACATCTTGAAAATAGTAACAGCGTTTCTGAGGATAGTAATGTGGTGTGGGACCTGCTCTTGAAACTTTTGAGGAACGCTGCTGCTTTTCTTCTGTTCTTCTTTGACCCAGGTCAACACACCATGGACACACCACTATTTTCCTTCTTTTTTCTTCCTTTTTCTTCCTTTTCTATTTTTACTGTCCTATTCCTGTTTTTCTGTTCTCTATTTTAGACTCTCCTTTCTCGTAAAGTGATTGTAAAGTGATTTCTGCCTCATGGTTGGTCTGTGTGTGTATCCCAGAGTCAGGATTGGAGTAAAGGTGATGATAGGCTTCTGCAGGCAGTAGAGCAGGACGAACCCGAAAAAGTAGCTGCTCTGTTGCTGAAGAAAGGGCTCTGTCCATCCAAACTGGACACGGAGGGCAAGTCAGCGTGAGTGACACTTATCGTTTCCCCTTTTTGTCTTTTTGCCAGATTTTAAAGCACTTGAATGCACTTGAAAAACATTCTCAAAGTCTTAAAGCACTTGAAAAGCAATTTCATAATAAGGGTGGAATGCAAGAAACTGCTTCTGGGTCATAACGGGTAAGGCTGTGTCTGTTTTAAGCTTCCATCTGTGTGCGTCTCGAGGTCGTTTGGACTGTCTGGAGGTCATCCTTGCCCATGGAGTGGACATTAACATCATGGATGGTACAGGTATGCACTCTGTATTCGACATGTATACATTTATAGCATGTGTAACATGGAGCAGCATCCGCTAATATTTTCCTTATTAGAATGTAGATGCTGATTGCGGTCATGTCTCGCCTGATTTATATTGTTCTAAATATCTTCTAGATGTAGATTATATACTGATATATACTGTATATTGTCCAAATTAAAGTCAAAGTAAACTTTATTGTCATCCCAGCCATACAGCTATGTACATAGTGAGACAAGAGGGCATAGCTCCAGACTGTACAGAGTACAAAAAGACTCAGATAATACATATATCTAAATAAATTATAGATATAAACTAAGAAGTAGAAAATGTGCAATGAGTAATTTTTCACAGCCAAAATTGTGCAAATATTGCATCATCAGTCAAGTGGAGAATAAACAATACTAGAATGTAATTGTGTGCTTTAATGTGCAAAAGAAAAGCAAAAGTTCAATACAGATATACAGCCAATATATGAAACCGTATTTGTTTGTATTTGTTTGTTTACTTTTTGAACCACTTTTTTATATAAGGATCAGTTTTACCAAGACTTTGTAAATGTAAGTGTACTCATCCAAGAAAGTGATGAGGATTCTGATTCAAGACAAAAGTAAGTTTCTTCTTGCTTTCTTCAAAGGTTTCAATGCCCTCCACCTTGCTGCCAAAAATGGGCACTCAGAATGTCTGAAGAGACTGCTACAGGTCTGTAGACTAATACACAGTGGTGCTAAATACAGTTGTGCTAGAAACCCTTTAGAATTCTCAGAAACATAGATACACTGTTGTTGTCGTGCCACCACCATGTTTCACCCATGGGATAAGGTTCTTAAGCTTGAATTCAGTTTTTGGGCTCATAACATGTTTCATTTAGGCCATAGTTCAATTTTTCAGTCCACTTAATATTCTTTCAGTGATTGTCCAGCTGGTCTATTAAAAATGACTTCCTCCCAGCTGTTGTTTATATTGATAAATGTTTCCTTGTTGGTGGAGAGTCCTGCAGATCCTTAGATGTTACCTCTGTGTTCTTACTTTGGAAATTATTTTGGTTGAACAACCAACTCTGATGTAACTACATTGTAATTACATTACAATTGCACTGGAATTACATATATTTCTTAGTTAATTACATAATAAATTGATTTTGTTTAAGGTTTATGTTCTGTTGACACAACAATGATTTTTTTCTTAAAATGATGATAATTTATGATCTAGACATTTGGCAAAATCACTTTACTTGTTACAGTGAATTTTCAACCTTAACATAAATCTAATATATGTTGCTTACAGCATGCTTTTGGAATTGCAGGCATTCTAAAGGTTAATAAGTAAATGTAATTGACATGAGATTTGGAAGCACATGTCTGAATTCTCACCATCTTGTCCCTGCAGGAGCGGATGGCTGTTGACTCAACAGATAGTTTTGGGCGGACGTCTTTACACCACGCTGGTAGTGTCTGTTTAGCTTATCTCTTTGCTGGATATGTTATGTGTCCTACCTGCCATTCATTTTTTTTCTCTCCCGGTTTGTCTGGTCCAGCTGTGAGTGGATGTCTGTCTTGCACAGAGACACTGTGGGACTTTAAAGCTAACATGAATGTCCAGGATGGTGTAAGTTAACAAATGCTCAATATATTGTAGCATATTCCCTACAGAAAAGTCCCTTTTTCTACACAATATAAGTTCTTAGCAAACTGTGATGCAGCATCTCGATTATGATTAGGACCCTGTTTAGGGTTTTGTTTAGGTTTTGGGTGGAAGTTAATTTTGAGGTTTGAGCAGGGGTACCCACTTCTTGAGGCCAAAAGATCCAAAAAGGTAAAACAATATCAAAATGGTAGATGTGTTTCCAAATTGAATGTTTAAAATGAATCTTGTAAGTTTGTGTTTGACAGATGGACTGTCTCCAAACTGTAAAAATGTCCTGTGTTTCTTCCCAGGATGGGGCGACTCCGCTGATCCTTGGGGCCCAAATGAGCAGGGTTGAACTCTGTGCCTTTTTACTGGATAGAGGTGCCAATCCCAACATACAGGACAACCAGGGCAGGTAGAACACATTTTAACCAGCCTTAAAGCTCCTGACATGTTATGTAGTGTGTGTGTGTGTCTGTGTGTCGTTGTGTCTGTGTGTGTATGTCTATGTGTATGTGTATGTACAGTAACCCCCCACTTTAGCGTGGAACTGCAGTTGCGGTTTCAGTCATTATGGTGCGACAGTTTCAGGATAAACAGGAAGAGCAGCGCTCTCACTGAACGCAATGGAGTCCGTCTGTCACGGGAGAGGAACAGTAGGACTGTGTAGGAACCCGCTTGTAGCGTGAGGGAAGAACTCAGTCGTGATGGAACA